>CM035160.1:57925618-58160294 GCA_020205615.1 Panax quinquefolius
GGGATAGTCACAACTTGGTTAAGCAATTTATAGCTTCTACAACATTTTATAGCTTTATTCTTGTATACATAAGTGTTAAATACCCTTGTTTTTCTGTTATAGCCAAAATGCAGTCTCTTTATTAACCAAGTGTGTCTAGTTACCTTCTCTCATTACACTAACAGTTCCCTAAAACCTTTAAATTTAGCTTAACAACCCCCAATAGCTTACCATGTCGACAACCAAGCTTGGCTTGGCCCTGTGAGCTTGGCTAAGCTTGGCGTATTCCTCATGCCCCAATCCCACCATCGGCTCCAATGACCCTTAATAGGCTCTAGTGGATCACCAATATATTTATATCCAATTGATAAGCAGCACTCAGGTTCTCTATATAAACAGAACCCAATTTACTGAGAATTACTAAAGTTAAGCTACTCGCATATTCAAACAATTCAATTTCTCATTTTATTTCAATAATGGGCATAACTTTCGTATAACCAAAAGTTATTATATATTTTAAACCTAAAAATGTTCACAATAAAAGAGGTAAAAAAAATTCAACTACAAACTTATACTTATAATGCTTATGAACATTTTTCAAACTTATACTTATAATACTTCAAAAAAATTCGCCAGAGTCTCCCCTACAATATGGACTAGCCACATGCACGACGACATGCATATATGGACATTTCTAGGCACCCAAGACACAAACCAAGAGAAATACAAATTTCCAATACAAAGCACTTACACACCACATTCAACAAATAAAATTATAAAATTTGGAAACCCAATCAAATCGAACAACTACTTGAAGAATTTAATAGTATTTAATCTAATCTAACCAATATAAATACATACCAGTATTTAATCTAATCTAACCAATATATATATATATATATATATATATGACTATATTTAAATTTCAGTTATTACATTCCATTTTGTTTTCTAAATGAGATAATTTCTTTGTGGACTTTTGCCATAATAGTTCACTAAAGACAACAATGGTAAGTGAGCAATAATAATCAAATTCTATTTGTGTGGGGTAATTGTGATACTAAAAACAAATTACAACAAAAATCTAAACGAATTACCCAATACCCAGATTAGGGTTACCAGATTTGATGACAAAAACCTATTTTAAAACAAAAATAAATTACCCAATTTGATAGGTGACTAAACGAATTACCCAATACACGGTGTATTCATGCACACAATCGCCAAATCCAAAGAATTCACATACAATTTCAAGCACGATTCAAGAAATTACAATGAATGAAGATAAATACCTGTTTAGAAGATTCAATCAAACTCACTCGTTTAAAAATTTTGATCTCCTTAGGCAGGTGGTAGGTGGTCGGTGGCGGTGGCGGCCATGACGAATCGAACTCCTCTTCCTCTCCCCCCTTTCTCCTCTTCTCTATTTTTCAGCTCCTTTTTTTTCCTTCTATGTTACGTATTCGAGCGAATGCACCGATCTCGATTTCATTTAGGATGATCAATGATATCTCTGCGACCGCATCTATCGCCGATTTTAATGACATGGACTTATCGGTGACGCGTGTGGTCGCCGATTCTAATGGGTCGCAAAAAAAACTACGCTACCAACATTTCCGCCAATTTTTGGGTGGGAAATATGTTCTAGCGACCGATCGATGACATCGCGTGGTCGCGGATATCACTTAGCTTATTGGATTATAGGTTTGGTCACGATATCGATCGCTAAGAAGACTATCAATGACCGGATATCTGATCGATCGATATATTTGGTCATTGATAGACCTTTTTCTTGTAGTGAAAGTATTACATTTTTATATAAAAAGATTTTCTCGTATTATTACATTAATAATACCAACAAAACCGAGTGATTTATCACGTAAGCATCAATAATCAATCTGCGTGTCTTCTTACGCAACCACGCCAGATTCATCGTATTTTTTAACACAGGGTGTTTCAACAGTTAACGGTAAAACTTCCGCCGTTATTTTCATAAAGTATTTTTGTCATTTTCTCAATCCGACAATAATTCCGTTGTGGGGTCCACCAATAATTGTGCCGTTGTACTAATATTCTTTGTTAAAACGAATATTCCCCGACCAATCGAATATTATATAACAACTTGCGTACTTTGCAAAATTTATAAATATTACCCACAACTATTATATCAATTTCACTCCATAATATTCAAAAATAATATTTATAGAAAATTCATCTTTATTCAAAAAGTTGGGGTTTTACACCTAATGTCAGATTACAATACCAAAACAACAACATGGCCAAACGATCAAACGACTGCAAGATCAGAGGCTTGCAAAAGCTTGTCAGGAATTCTAGGAAATCTGGGAATTTTATGGGTTTTCCAGAAACAATTACCGTGATCGGTCAACGTGGTTTGACTGATCATATCATGAAATCAAGACATGATCCAACCTTGATTCAAGTTGCAGATTAAAGACTACATGGCATACTACAGATCTATAACATAACACATACATAACATCTAATACACATAGATCTAGAGGCCCTGACATTCAGTTGTCAGGCCAAAATTTCAATTTTTCTAGATTTTTGAAAACTCAATTTTTGAGCACTTTGATGTTATGCATCCATGATCCAACAACCCAGATCACTTATTAAAACCCTCTAATACAACTTTAAACAACAAATCATAACATTAACAACAATCTTTAAGGATTTCCAAAAATTAGGGTTTATACCTCTTTTAGGCTAAAATCTTGAATCTGATCCTTTGAAGTCTGATCATGAAGAGTTATGGTTAGATATTGAGTTATCTTATCACTCCATATCATTCTAAATCCCGAATTTTAGAGAGAGAAGATGTTGACAAAAATGAAAAGTAAAGTGAACTTTTCTGTCTCTTATAATCTATATATTTGGATATAATGAAGTTATATGGTTGATGAAATGGCTAGGTTGCTGAGATTTTAAGTCTACGAGTTGTTCACCAACTCTCATTTGGCAAGATTTACACTCAACTTACTAAATAATGCACAAAGGGTAAAATAGTCATTTTGATTTTAATTTAATGGCATACAAGTCATTTACCCTTACTCTTAAGGTTTAGGGTTTAACCCTAGATTTTTTTGCACTTTATATTTCTAGGATTTCCAAGGTTTTCAAAATAGAAAATTAATATTTTAAAATTATAATTAGGATTTTATAATTATATTAAAATTTCCTGATCATAATCCAAGCTTGCTAATAAGGATTATTATTTCCTAATTTAAAATTGCTAATTTAGTAATTAGGTTACATAATCATGGATTAGGGTTTATAACCCAAGAATTAGGGTTTATAACCCATGAATTAGGGTTTTAAATAGAAAAATAATCTTTCTTATTTAGAAATTAAGTTTTCAAATTAGATTAGGGTTTTCTAATTACTTATAACTTGAAAATTAGGATTAATATATCCTAATTAACATAAAATTACTAAATCAACATTTAGGTTTTCCCTAATTATAAATTATGGTTTGTTATCCAGAAATTAGTGTTTTCTAAATCAATTAGGGTTATCCCTAATTAGGTTATTATTAATAATGTTTAATACCTTATACTATCATTTGCATTTCCCAAATTAGGGTTTTTCAACTCCTAAATTAGGGTTTTGGATTTTCGAAATGAAATTAGGGTTTCCAGAATCGATTTTAGGGTTTCTTATAAATCGTAAGAATTTCCTAACTGAACGTTGACGTTCTTAATATAATATTAGGGTTTAACACAAATATAGGTTATCTAATCAATCCTTGAGCCTTAACCACATATTGTACACATATATAACCATATACACAGAACATAATCACTTATATCCTTAATCTTGAATAATTCACCATAGAAATTTTAAATTTACAACATTCCCTCTCGAAAATCTCAAATCCATTCACTTATTTTCTATCTAGGTTTATTATTTAACCTTAATTCAATATTTTAAGATTTTATAAATATTCAAATTCTCGGGTTGTCACACATCTCACTATATTTCATACTCGAAGTTCATTCAAGTGTTTAATTCTTGTAGGAATTATTTTTGGTTTTATTTTAACTCCATTTCATATCTTATAATATTCATTTTATTTGACTTAAAACACTTTTTATGTTCATTAACACTTGTCACAACGTTTTGACGTTCATTCGGCACACGCCCGATTTCATATCTTATTAAAATAAGTTTTTTAGAATTAATTATAGTGAATATAAATTGTATTATATATATATATAAATAGATTAAATTTTTTATAATAATAAATTTACTTTTAATAACACTTTTTAAGTAATTTACAATATCAATTATTTTGTTAATAAGCTTTAAAATAAATAATTTTACATTACATTAAACTTTAAAATTTAGCCGTGAAAAAAAAAGTGGCGCTCTTCTGTGCAACAGAGCACAAACACTACAAAAAATAGACATTTGACAACAATTTTTCGGGCAACGACTTATAAAGTCGTTGCCAAAAATGCATGTTTAGCAACGAAATTTGTCATTCGTTACAGTTTATGAAAGGTTTTCATTTTTCGTAACGAAATTCATAAGTTTTTGCAAAAATTCATTGTCAAATCGTTGGTTTTGAAAAAAAAATACATTTTTTTTTTTTTTTTATTGCGATGAGATTTCTCCTCATCGTCGGCAACGAAAACTTTTTTGTTGCTATATTTCGTTGCCTAATATAGTCCACATTCATTGGCAATAATTTTTTTTCGTTGCGTATTTAATACATTTTTTTGCAACAATTAGTAAATTGTGGCCCAAAATTAAGGCAAACCCAATAAGCTTGCCTCTTCCCCCCCCCCCCCCCAAAAAAAAACGCATCATTTTTCGTTTAAATTTTTTTATTTATTTGTATACAATTTTATACAGTGAAATGTTTCATTCCGTATGTCTCAAAATAAATGCCCAATTTTATTTATCTTTAAAGTTATAATTTTTGAAATTAAAATTGAGCACATATATATATTTTATAATTTACAAAAATTAAAGTAACTATGAATATATATATATATATATATATATAAACAAATATTCATATAAATATTTATAAAAATATTCATATTTAAATTTTATAAATTTTAGATGAAATATTTATAAATTTATAAATAAATATTTGTTTATAAATATTTATATGAATATTTAGAGATAAATTTAAAATATATATATATATATGTATATATTAAAATATTCATAGTTACGTATATAAATATTCATAGTTACTTTATATATATTTAGTTTAATGTGGAGTTTTAAGATGAGTATATATATATAGATGGTAATAGAATTTATCTAATACACAAAAAATATAACATAAGAAGCAAAAATATCACAACTAAGTTTCGAACCTAGGACTTATGGGTTATTGGGCCATTAAGCTACCACTAAGCCATTATAATTTATTAGTTAACTAAACTACCGCCATAACTTGTAGCGGTAGACAGTGCAGCACATGAGCTAGAAAATGAAGGGCAAATAAGTAATTTCTCATGTCACTACAGCCTGTAGTGGCAGGAAAAAATCCATTTCAATCTGTGTCGTCCAATGTTGCGATTATGGTTGTTGAAATAGTACCTATGACAACCGTTTGTCAATCATGTTAGTTCCGGGCCTCCGACCCAAATAAACTCAACCTCATCAAACTTGATTATTATATCTATGCTTTCCAATGTTTCTTATTTCTAGATAGAAGTAGGACATACTTACAAGTACTCACTCACTCCGAGAATGAAAGTAATGATTGATTTTATGCGAATTAAAAAAAAATGTCAAATGATAAAATTATGCATATTTAAATTCTCATCTAATTGCATATTTTTTTATACATGACTAGTGATATTATATAAATATTTATAAATAATAAAAATATGACATTTAATACTAAGGATATTACGATAAATTATTGTAAAAAATAGATTATTTAATATAAGTAAATATTTAACTTGAGATTACATAAAATAATAAGAACTTTTATTCTGTATTGGAGTATGTAAGTAATTTAAATCATGAACATATTTTTAAGTCAAAAATAAAACATAAAAAGAAAAATAGGAATAGTATACCCTAGCTATTTCTAGTTCTCCTTTTTACCTTTTTTTTTCCAAATATATTATAAAATTAAATTATAACACTATCGATTCTAAGAGAAAACATAAAAGATGAATTTTTTTTATTATGTTTTATGAACTAAAACAAAATAAAGTTATTTAAAAATGACTTATAAGTCATTCCTAATAAGTTAGTTTGACCCATATTAATGTAATATCAATTTTATCCCTATTTTATTTAATTTTTTTAAAAAATGAATTTATAAAAAGAAGAATAAGATCTGCAACGTCACTTTAATTGGCGTTAAATTTTTATTTTTATTTTTTATAATGAAATCTTATATACTCCTTCATTTCCAACGCCAATGATGAGAGAATAAACATAAAAAATATTGATATTTGTAACAAAGACTGAGATCAAAGAAATTTTAAAAAAAAATTCCAATATCGCTTAAAGTGATGTTACATCTTACTCTTCTTTTTTTTATAAATTCAATTTTTTAAAAATTTTTAAAAAAGTTACAATATCGGTTAATTTGGCATTGGATCACATTTTTATTTTTTTCAAATTTCTTTAAAAAAATAAAATTGTTTAAAAAAAAATTAAGATAGTTTTTTTTAAAATTCTTTTTTAAAAAAAATATTTTTTTAAAGCGGCGTTGCTTTTCTGATTTTGATATAGAGAGAGAAATTTCTTGATTACATCTCCACCGTCCATGAAGCATCAGACGATGCAGAGAGCACATTGATGACAACAGCTAAGCAAGTAAAATTGTCTACTCACTCTCACACTTTTTCTCTATCACTAGACTTGAACAAAAAACGCAGTCTACAGTCTACAGTCTACAGTCTACAGTCTACACTCCCTTTTTAGAGAGAGAACCCTTTTTAGAGAGAGAAAATATGCAATCGTACAATCTCAACCCCGGACCGGAGTCTCTCCGATGGCTCAGGATCGCCGAGAAACTCCTACAAACCCGTGATCTCGTTGGCAGCATAACATTCGCGACCCGTGCCCGAGAATCCAACCCGAGACTCGAGCACGCCGACCAGATCCTTGCCATCGTCGACACACTCATCGCTAGCGAGAAGCAGATTAGCAATAATCACCTGGACTGGTACGCGATTTTCCAGCTCACTCGCCGGACTCACGACTCTGAGCTCATAGCCTCTCAGTACCGGCGGCTCGCGCTACTGTTAAACCCTAACAAGAATAAATTCCCCTTTGCGGAGCGGCGGACGGAGGAACGGAGGGGTATATGATTCGTAATGTTGGTGCATATATTGTTTTGTCTTAGATGATTTCCAGGTAGAGAACATATATCGTTTTGCCTTGTGTGCCTACATTTTATTCGGTGTATTCATTGTTCATGATTAAAGTACGATTTTCTATAGGCGATGATTCTAAATATGTTAGTAGAGATGGGAATGATACTAGTAATTCGATTATCAAAGGTTCGTCTACATCTATACCTACAACTCCTCGGAGTGAGGGTGAGATCTTGTAGTCCTCCAATTTAAAAAACTTTACATTCAGCGAACTCAGAAATTCGACCAGAAACTTCCATTCTGATAGCGTACTAGGAGAAGGCGGCTTTGGTTCTGTTTTCAAAGGATGGGATGATGAACAGTCACTTGCAGCTTCAAAGCTTGGAAGTGGGATAGTCATAGCTGTAAAAAGGCTGAACCAAGAAGGTTTGCAGGGGAACAAGGAATGACTAGCAAGTAGAAACTGTTAAAGCTTGTTCTCTGTTTTATTCTAATGCTTTGTATACAAAAGTTGCAAATTTGAGCAGAGTAGCTAATTTCTGTTACATCCTTGAATATACAGGCGAAAATCAACTATCTTGGCCTGCTACGCCATCCTAATCTTGTGAAATTGATTGGTTACTGCTTAGAGAATAATAATAGACTTTTGGTATATGAGTTTGTACCAAAGGGGAGCATGGAGAATCATTTGTTCAGGAGTAAGTTGTCCCATATTTAATTATAGACTGCCAATTTGATAGTTTTATGTTGTGATTATTTTTCTTGAAAATAAGTATTCTTTATAGACTAGATGTTCCTTGTCAGCATGCGATTGACAAATTAGGTCCCTTGTGAAACAGGAGGGTCATACTTCCAGTCGCTTTCTTGGAACATCCGAATGAAAGTTGCTCTTGGTGCTGCCAGGGGTCTGGCCTTTCTTCACGGTGTTGAAACCCAGGCTATATATCCTGTTGGACTCGGTATATACTTTCAGAAGCACAACTTTCTATCTTTCTATGGTTGCCAGTGACTGAGATTTGGGGTTATTACTAACTGGTTGGTCTCCCGTTCTCTTTTTCGGATTAAATTGACAGACCTTCAGTGCAAAACTTTCAAATTTTGGGATGGCAAGGGATGGACCAATTGGTGATAAGAGCCATGTCTCTACCAGGGTCATGAGAACATATGGATATGCTGTTCCAGAATATCTATCAACAGGTATATCTGCATTGGTTGTTTGGCAATTTCTCTCATTCATCCATATGGAACTATTATCTTTTCTTATATTTCATCCTTGAGAATATAATCACTAAAATAGTTTCTGCACTGATTTTACAATGTGTATGTTTAGTGCAATTCACCAATTTTTTTCCCTTCTTTTTCTCGTCAATGCCTTGGTATATTTTCACCTCAATTAGGGACCATTGCTTATTCAGTAAATATATGCTTGGGTTATCATACATGAGAGTATGAGACCAGATAATTTATGTAAATATGCAAAACTTTATGTATTTACCCAGTCTACCTTGCCAAGACCTTGTGCAGTGGGACCACTTTGTCTTATGGTTTTAAACAAATTTCACTACAATTGTATTTAGTTTTATAAGTCATTGTTTGGAGCGAGCATGTTGTTTTGGAATTTCATTTTTGGTAGATTTCACTTCTGTTATTGCCAACTGTTAAGGTAGATAGGCTTGTTTGACAATTAGATTTGGAGAAGCACATAGTTTCTGAGACTTGCTTTAGTTAATTTTAATTTAATATTTGAATTATTTTTTTTTATTTATCACTGATTTATAAATTAGTTGCTGCTCTCTAGAAAACTCTTAAGTCCATTGTTCCTTCATTTTCTATCTATGAAAAGCCCTGTGAAAAAGACGGTTTGATATGCAGTATAATCTTTTATTCTATAATTTGTTCATATTTCATGATAATTTAAGTTTCTCTTACACTTGATTATTCTGATGCTTTGAAGCAGATCATGAGACGTGCTTAAAAGAAAAGGATCTAACAGCAGGTGTTGCTTCTGACATCTGGTTCTGTGGAGAAAGCTGTCAGGAGGTAACACACTTTCCTTTAACTGGTTCAGTTAACAGAATTTATGCGATTTAGAAAGAAAACTAGTGTATATAGGTCTTAAAGCAATGAACACTTCAATAGCTTTTTCGTACTGTTTGGTTGTAAAATTGTCAGATATGTCTACTAAATGGCCATTCTATGGTGTTAGATTGTTTTTCAAATATCAAAATAGTGTTTGAAGATGTGCAATGATCAGCCTTTCATACCTAATGAACACATGCAAGCCTTTCATACCTAATGAACACATGCAATACGCACAGAGTGCGATTTAATAATTCTTAGACATGACAATCAGAAATGATTAACCACAAGTATAATTGAATAATACAACTCGAGGTCGAGTTAAAGAAAGACTTGTCTGAACCGTTGATTACCGCTATGCAATTTAATAAGCTTTGAATGAAGACCTAATATTAATAATATTTATTTTTAAGTTAGAATAATATCATCATAATATATAAAATAACCTAAACATATTATCACATACTCATATTCGTCTATAACACACATAAGACTTAACCTTAAGTCAAACTTTTACAGTCTGAGTCGAGTTCGGTACAATTCTGACATACCGACGGTTTAATTAGTTGGATAAACATCGAGTTTAAGTTTAATTAAACTCTGCCTAAACGCTTAACAATTATCTTAGATAATTTATTATCAGCCAAAATATTTTTCGTAAGCTCGTAATAATTTTCAGATAATTATTATCATTTAAAATGATTTTTCAATCATTAATATCATATTTATAAGAATTAAATACCACGTAATTTCTTTATCATTAATATTTATTTAATATCAAATATTAATGAAATAAATGCCATAATATTATAATATATTTATAATATATCAAAGTATTTTAATACCTTAAAATCACATTTATATGATTTTTAAACAATTAAATTCATTATCCATGGTTGCTATTAATATTAAAATATTAATATTTTTATGACAAAATATCAAAAGTTATATTTTATAACTTAAAATATTTTTATAACACTTAAATCATTTTATATGATTTTTAAATCATTAATTCTATTTTTTCATAATTTATTTAATATAGTTATTAAATAAATTAATTATCATTAATATTAATTAATTAATGAAATTCATCACAAAATATTAAAAGTCATTAAAAATAACTTAAAATATTTTCTTATACCATAATATAATTTTTCTTGAGTTTTCATACATTAAAATTATTTTTAAATAATTTATTTAATATTATAATTAAATAAATTAAATACCATTTATATCCTAAAAATATTAAATATTTATGAAATATACTCAAAATAATTAAAAACTAATTTTCAGACTTTAAAATAATTTTTAGGAATTTATTTTGTATTTTTAATAATTAAAAATCATTTTTATCAATTTATTAATTAAAATAATTATTTTTCTAAGAAACTGTCGCTAAAGGGTGCCTATAGCGACAGGACTGTCGCTATAGGTGTTCTTCTTGTTCTTGGCCCAAACCCAGAAACTCATGGGCAGTTAACTAGGTAGGAGGTTTGACTGTAGCTAAATCCTTGGTTTTAATGATTCTGGTCAGTCTAAGTCAATAGCATTGTAGTATATATGTACTACTACACTCACAAACAAACATTATGGCTAAACAACATCAGATCAGTTAGTTATTAGCCTTCAAAAAGTCTGACAACGCTGTTCTTTATTTCTGAGTTTTCCAGAAAATGAAGAACAGTAGATGATGCTATATTCAGATCCTTACAGTTTGCATTCAGGGTCTGTTTTGTGTAATCTAATGGTTCACACTTGTAGTCCATATGTCAAGGAACATATAAAACAAATCTGGTTATCCTAACAACATTACATGAACAAGATTCGGCATGGTCAAACCATGCCAGAAAACTGTTCTTGAACGAATTCTGGGTTTTCCAAAAATTCCTAAGGTAGTTGGTCAACGCCGTTTTGACCGCTCACAAGTTCGATTATATGCCAGATCTAGGTGAGCCAAGGACATAATTGTGTAGTCCTCATGTCAAAACAACAACATGGCCAAACGATTAAACGACTGCAAGATCAGAGGCTTGCAAAAGCTTGTCAAGAATTCTGGGAAATCTAGGAATTTTCTAGGTTTTCCAGAAACAGTTATCGTGATCGATCAACGTGGTTTGACTGATCATATCATGAAATCAAGACATGATCCAACCATGATTCAAGTTGCAGATTAAAAACAACATGACATACTACAGATCTATAACATAACACATACATAACATCTAATACACAGAGATCTAGAGTCCCTGACATTCGGTTGTCAGGCTGAAATTTTCAATTTTTTCAAATTTTTGAAAACTCGATTTTCGAGCACTTTGATGTTATTGATCCATGATCCAACAACCCAGATCACTTATTAACACCCTCTAACACAACTTTAAACAACAAATCATAACATTAACAACAATCTTTAAGGATTTCCAAAAATTAGGGTTTATACCCTCTTTTAGGCTAAAATCTTGAATCTGACCCTTTGAAGTCTGATCATGAAGAGTTATGGTTAGATATTGAGTTATCTTATCACTCCATATCCTTCTAAATCCCGAATTTTAGAGAGAGAGAGAGAAGTGGTTTGCAAAAATGAAAAGTAAAGTGAACTTTTCTCTCTCTTATAATCTATATATATTTGGATATAATGAAGCTATATGGCTGATGAAATGGCTAGGTTGCTGAGATTTTAAGTCAAGGAGTTGTTAGAGTTGTTCACCAACTCTCATTTGGAAAGATTTGCACTCAACTTACTAAATAATGCACAAAGGGTAAAATAGTCATTTTTGATTTTAATTTAATGGCATACAAGTCATTTACCCTTACTCTTAAGGTTTAGGGTTTAACCCTTAGGATTTAGGGTTTAACCCTAGATTTTTTTGCACTTTATATTTCTAGGATTTCCAAGGTTTTCAAAATAGAAAATTAATATTTTAAAATTATAATTAGGATTTTATAATTATATTAAAATTTTCTAATCATAATCCAAGCTTGCTAATAAGGATTATTATTTCCTAATTTAAAATTGCTAATTTAGTAATTAGGTTACATAATCATGGATTAGGGTTTATAACCCAAGAATTAGGGTTTATAACCCATGAATTAGGGTTTTAAATAGAAAAATAATCTTTCTTATTTAGAAATTAAGTTTTCAAATTAGATTAGGGTTTTCTAATTACTTATAACTTGAAAATTAGGATTAATATATCCTAATTAACATAAAATTACTAAATCAACATTTAGGTTTTCCCTAATTATAAATTAGGGTTTGTTATCCAGAAATTAGTGTTTTCTAAATCAATTAGGGTTATCCCTAATTAGGTTATTATTAATAATGTTTAATACCTTATACTATCATTTGCATTCCCAAATTAGGGTTTTCAACTACCGAATTAGGGTTTTGGATTTTCGAAATGAAATTAGGGTTTCCAGAACCGATTTTAGGGTTTCTTATAAATCGTAAGAATTTCCTAACTGAACGTTGACGTTCTTAATATAATATTAGGGTTTAACACAAATATAGCTTATCTAATCAATCCTTGAGCCTTAACCACATATTGTACACATATATAACTATATACACAGAACATAATCACTTATATCCTTAATCTTGAATAATTCACCACAGAAATTTTAAATTTACAACATTCCGTCTCGAAAATCTCAAATCCATTCACTTATTTTCTATCTAGGTTTATTATTTAACCTTAATTCAATATTTTAAGATTTTATAAATATTCAAATTCTCGGGTTGTCACACATCTCACTATATTTCATACTCGAAGTTCATTCAAGTGTTTAATTCTTGCTAGGAATTATTTTTGGTTTTATATTAACTCCATTTCATATCTTATAATATTCATTTCATTTGACTTAAAACACTTTTTACGTTCATTAACACTTGTCACAACGTTTTGACGTTCATTCGGCACACGCCCGATTTGTCTCTCTTGTATAAGTTTAGTATGCTTATAAACCTTATTTAATACATCATTTATTAATGTTAAGCATCATTATATTTACTAACATTCATGTTTTATAACTTAGAATAACATCTTTTATCGTCAGAAGCACTACACTTGCATATGTGCATGCCCGACGCCCTCTGATTGCCTCCGAAAATATAATAGTACCAAAGATTGAACTTTTGACCCCTTTTAACCAACTCCAATTGAAACACTTACTGAATAAAAGTTGTAGGTCTATTCGCCCTCGTTCCTGATCATCTTGAATCGCCTCAATCGGAGTCTGTATGAAAACGTTATGGTCGTTTTACCAAAATAGGTCAAAATAGTCACACATGACACACTATGGGCACGGCCGCGCCCATTTCCTTCACAACCCCAGTGCACCCACGCCATCTAGCGGCCCAAACAGCGTCAGCGCTCCTTAGCAGTATTGATCAGCGGCTTTAACCGCCAGATTCTGATTTTGCAATGTTTTTACTTCAAACCTTCATAACTTCTTCATTTTAAGTCAGAATTAGTTGGTTTTCGACTCTATGAACTCGTGAAACACTGAAATACTCATCTACAGAATAATTCCAACACTTCAAGAACATTAAAAATTCATTTTATGGGTTCCAATTCAGTGTTTATGCTAATTTTTCATGTTTTACACATTTAGCGAATTCATTCACTACAAATTCGTTTTAGATCCGTTTTGACTCGTTCAACTTGGGTTGTTTTCGTTTTTCCGAGTACTATCACAATGCATCATCAATTTAAGGTTTTCATCATGATTTCATAACTAAATTTTGACTCTAACTAAGCCATAACATACATATTTTATTAAGAACACAAGTTCTTCATCCTTAGATAGTTTCATGAATTCAATTACCAAAAAATTGCTTATAGATGATATATAACATAATATATATACCCATAAGCATATACAAACTACACTTTAACAAATTCAACCACCAAAAACCTAATTACAAAGACTTTAGAAAACAAAAACCAAAAACTAGAAACTTAGGAATTTACATTTGATTCTTCTAAGCTCTAGTTAGATAATTGGAAATCCTTGTTTAATCCTCTTTTTCCTCTTGATTCTCAGAGTGTCTCTTCCCTCTTCTCAATTTCTCTCTAAGCTCCATCTTTCTCTCTATGTTTTCTTTACTCATATGAAGGAGGAATAAACTGATGAAACATACGTGATCTTAACTTGTATCGATTATAAACCAAAAAGCCCAAACTGTTATAAAAGACAAAAGGTCTAGGCCATGTTTGGCTTGACCTCAAACAAACTCATTTGATTTATCTTCATTTTATGTCATTTTCATATTATACAATATATATATTTTTTCTTTAATTCCTCTAACATGTCACACTTCATTTTTTTTTCCTTTTTATTGCTAAATTATTCAGCCAACACTCTTCCCATCTATTTACCCATATGACTTATGGAATTACATTCATAAGTAAAACACTTTTAATCAACTAAACATTTTCATTAAAATAATTAATATGTATTTCACTAATTATTTTAATAAATTATACAATTATTATGCATAATTATACAATTTTCTTTACTTTTATAAATTATCCCAAGGCAATGTATTTAATCTATACTTTTAATAAAAATTTAGATATTTATTTAATTCATTAATCCTAACACCAATATTTATTTATAATTATATTGGTTCTTCTCTCTCATACTCTATTTACATTCAATTGGCTAAATATAATATATTAAGCCATTACATAAACGCATTACTCTTACATGTAATATATTACCTTCCCACTTTATTAAAACAATTATATTTACATTAACTCATTATTTAAATTAAGTGAATTACTAAGCTTCATTTACTTAGATTAAACTCATAATAATTTCATTACCAAATAGGTATATTAATTAAATTATATTATTACATAATATAATTTCCATCTTAATTAACTAATATTATTTAGTTAATTTCTTTTGCCACCATATTCCTTTTTTCATAACTACTTTTCTTCACTTTCTTTAATAGTTTAATCAACTATTAAAACTCATATAAATTTAATTTACTCACATCAAAACACATAATTCAGAATATATACATCTCATAATAAGAATTTTAATTATTAAATTCTTATTTTAATAACTTACGAAAATTCGAGTTGTCACATCCTTCCTTCCTTATATGGATTCCATCCTCAGAATCAACGAAACCTCCCTTACTCGGTTTTCACCAAATCTCCTTTCAAAATTTATCGTTGAATATCTTCAACACTTTACCTTAATATAGTTTTTATTAATTATTACCACTCCAACCATTCTTCACAATAAATTCTTGTAAGTTTTATTTCATAACCTTTACTTATACTCAATTATATTTGAGTATTACATATTCTTTGACCCATCCATTATCTTTCTCTAAGGATCATTATCATGTACTAGATTCTCAACTCTCAGGACACTACATTCATTCATTCTTCTAATAATTTCGTCCTCAAAATTTTGACTTTCTAATATTCGTTCATTCCATTTATCAAAATAGATTTTATGTTAATATTTATTTATTCATTAGGTTCTACAACCAAATTCATTCTCTAAGGATCTTTCTAAGATCATCATATTCACCACCTCTTCCTCTTCTAAGAATTTCACATTTCCTTTCTTTCTGGAATTTCATTTCTTTCTTGAAATTATTATGTTTTGCTTAATTTTCTCATCATTTCCACTTTCGCCTTTCAGAATAATAAGAATCTTCCACAATTGCTCAATAATTGGGAAGCGATATGAATAACAGGAATTTAAAAGATTCCAATTCATGCTGAGGGGTCATAAGACCTTGAACTCTTCTCCAGGTTTAATAATGCATCACTACTGTAAATCATCTTTAGCAGAATGTTTAGCAATCACACAGATTGAAAACACTCTCTGCAAGTACTCTAGGTGATCGACTTTATCGTACCCTACGTGCGTGCACACGTATTACATCTTAACATCATGAATAACGACTATATGTGTTACTTTCGGAATCATTGTCTCCGATAACATGTCCCCTTTTATAGGGTTGTTCACCTCAGCTTCTTACCATCTGAATCCGCACCAAAACAATTTGGTTTGGTATAGTTTGACGAAGAATGCTTGAATTTCATAAACATCTTTCAATATTCGTCTAGTTGAATCAAATAGCATAGATTTCTACAACAATTCGGACATCAATCAATATATATATATATATATATATATATATTTTCATATTTAAAATAAATCTCAAAAATCCTTTTTATGGTGTCGTGATTATGACGTTGTCTACTACATCTCACCATAGTGAGTTGACGATCATATGATCACATCAAACACCAGGTTCCATTGCATTGATGACTCCATCATTTATCATATCACCCGATACATATAATTAAAATATATTTTGAAATTTTAAAAACCTTTTTTTTTATCTAGCCGAAACAAACAGCACAGATACGCGAATAATAGCACTGTTTTAAAAACCCTTTGGTTCACTAGTGTGATCCAATATTTTTAAAAAATCAAAAGTACAACCATCGGCACGAAATCAATAAATCTCGAAAGTCTAGCATAGCTAGTAGATTTAGAATATCCAGGTATACATCAACTTCAATCTTTACTCTATTACTTCATTACTTAACCATTCTATCAATCTTCAACATCATCAATGTTCTCTATACTATAACCGTCTTTTACCCAACATAGTTCATCAAACTTACCACACTTTGAAAATCCAGGAACTTGCCATAATCATTTGAGTTTAGGAACTTATCCTAGTCAGACCATAGGCGTCCATTCGCTGAGGGGTTCAAAACATACCATATGATTATGAGTCACGAACTTACCATATGTCTTAGTTTTAAGAACCGCACCTAATCCTAATAACATCTTACTTATCTTAACAGTCTCTAATTATCAAATATACACATGAGAAAATAATCACCTTTTCACCACATATCCATTGATAGCACGACACCAACATTCCAATGATTATCATTGTGATAAACTGAGTGCAATCACAAAACCCTCGCCCATACAAAGGTTTGTACAACTCAGTCATCACATGAGTCCTCAATTGAAATCCCACCTAATTATATCTTGCTCATAACTTGCTCTTTACTCGATACGAATTTTCTATATCTCATCATTTGTAACTCCTCATGAGTTTGCCTCGTACTATTTCATAGTACATTCTCTTATAGCTTAATGCTATAACTATTCATTCATTAAAGATCATCTATCATTTTACAACTTAACCAGATCACGTCGTGATCTTATTCTATAATCATCTTCTTTATGATTTCTTTCTTATTCTATGATCGTTTTGGTTTTACAATCCTCATTATTTTCTCTTTAATTAAGTAGTCTTATAATTATTCAACTCAATTTTAACTCTTCAGGTTCTTCTTTGAACCCACACATATTATCTTAACTTGTTTCATAAGCATTCTCTGAATTTATCGTCAAATAAACCCTATTTGAGTTAATTATTATTATTTTAATCACCTTCATCTTGTAAACATCGTCCAATTTAATAACATTTAACATCTTCTTACCGGAGTCAGATAACTTCTGATTCTCATCTTTTATAAGTCTTCAAGATTCCTCTTTGAACCTTCTCATATATATTTTAATCCATTCCCTAAACATTTCTTAAATTTATTTCTTATTGCTCAAACTTTTATCTGAGTTTATTCTTTCATTATCTTCACATTTCTTCTCTAAGGTTACAGCCTAAGGTACTCTTACTTAAGGTTTCTAACCTACAGCTTTGAAACCAACTGTAACAACCCCAAAATTCATACAATTCAATAATCAACTTCGGTCGTTAATACTTAATAACACGTCTAACTTTTGATTTTACATCATTATTCGACGTTAAACTTAATGAAATGCGGAATAATTTAAACTTTTCTATCTTCTTACTTTAATTCCCTGAATCAAAACATTTATCATATACATGTCTTTGAATCATATATAATCCATGATTCAATTTATCAGAGTTAATGTATATATACTTACACATCAAATCGATATCCTTTATACATTGGACAGCTCAAACTTCAACTTTACAACTCAACATAAATTATACATCATAAAAGATTGAATATATCTCATGAACCCTAATCATGGTTTAAAGATAATAACTTTAGCTAAAATATTAATCTTCGTGTATTATTTCTGATCCACGTCATTCAAGTAGCACATAGTGTTACCTTCAATCCTTAACCTGCAAAAATAGTTATTTGCAAGGTTGACCTCAACAGCCCAGCAAATCTAACATTTTTCATGCAACACGTAGCATATAAATAACATGCTTATCATACATCTCATAAACATTAGACTAATATAACAAATATGGTGCAGTTCATATAACAAGTGTAAAGATTGAATTCCTTACTCAATCAGCATTCATTACTTAATCAACGTAGTCATAAGTTGACTTTCACATTTCATACTCTCAACATATATATAACACATTATACTATTTACAATTAAGATTTAAAAAAGTTCATCATCAAGTTCACATAGCAAATAGGAACTGAAAGACTTGCCTTGATCATTGTATACCAATAATAGTTTAACATCTTATAGCTATCTGCACTTCACGTGCTCTACACAATTATATAATCATACACATCAACTATTAGTCACATAGTAATGCATAATAGCTGTAATGTAAACTTTACTCTATATCTCATAACCCTTCCTATTATCAATACACAATGTTCAATTTGATTGTGTTAACTTTCGACTTACATCTCACTATATTTCATACTCGAAGTTCATTCAAGTGTTTAAGTCTTTTTAGGAATCATTATTGGTTTATATTAACTCCATTTCATATCTTATAATAGTCATTTCATTTGACTTAAAACACTTTTTACATTCATTAACACTTGTCACGACATTTTGACGTTCACTCGTCACACCCCCAATTTGTCTATCTTGTATATGCTTAGTATGCTTATACAACTTATCTAATACATCATTTATTAATTTTAAGCATCATTATATTTACTAACATTCATGTTTTATAACTTAGAATAACATCTTTTATCGTCAGAAGTACTACACTTGCATACGTGCATGCCCGACGCCATCCGATTGCCTCCGAAAACATAATAGTCCCAAAGGCCATTTTTACCCTTTCCAACAACCTCAAATTGAAACACTTAAAGAATAAAAGTTGTAGGTCTATTCGTCCTAGTTCCGGATCATCTTGACTCGCCTCAATCGGAGTCCGTATGAAAAGGTTATGACCATTTTACCAAAATAACTCAAAATAGTCACACATGACACCTGATAGTAGCAACCTGATAAGTATGCATTTACGCCCATTTCCTTAACATTCTCGTGGCATTTCAAATGCGATCTAGTAGCGCCAATTGCGTGCCTTACTCTCTGGATGCTTGACTTCGCCTAGATTACAGATTTTGCAAAGTTTTTACTTCAAACCTTGACAACTTCTTCATTTTAAGTCGGAATTTGTTGGTTTTCGACTCTATGAACTCGTGAAACACTGAACTACTCATCTAGAAAATAATTCTAACACTTAAAGAACATTAACAATTCATTTTATGGGTTCCAATTCAGCGTTCATGCTAATTTTTCATGTTTTACACATTTAGTGAATTCATTCACTACGAATTCGTTGTAGACACTCATATTTTCTGCACACCTGTCACTGACATTGTAGGAGGGCAGATTCGTCTTTCAGAGATAACCTTGGAAGACAGCTCATATCCAGTCTGGATACTACTGGGAAGTTCGATCGAACCCCGAACACACACCGGAGTATCGATTACAATCTCGAGATAACCCCAAGGCATGCGCTTCGAATCTGGAAATTCCACCGGAGAAGGTTTATTCATCTCTTGAGATAACCCCGAGATATTCAGTCTCAATCCCAGACATAACACTGGGAGTAGCAGTTCCAACCTTAGAGATAACCCCAAGGAGCGCAGTTGTAGTTCCGGAGTTAACCCCGGAAATGCTTATTTCAAATGCATGCAATCAGCTTCAACCGAGGCACTCAGTATAAAGACCCGGAGATAACACCGGGAAGACAGGAACACCTTAGAGATGACACTGAGGACCTTCAACACTTGCAGCAGTCCAATCTCAGAGATAACCCTAAGTAACGTATGATTTATCAGCCCAAACCGGAGATAACTCCAGTGAGGGGCAAAGTCGTCATCTTGCCACCTTGACGCCACATCACACCGTCTCAACATTTCATACATACATTTCTACACAGCAATGTCCCACAAGAACCAAGGAGGTCTAATCCTTAGTGACTATTGCGCATGGTAACAGATAGAATTTGAAGCTTGAAGACCGGATGGCATGATCCCATATTCCTGACTTCGTACAACCTCTAATCCCATGTCATTGCGTAACTCTCAACAACGGCGGTCTAAAATAGGTCTTACATATCTCAGTCGGATGTCCGGATTGCAATTCTGAAAGTTCGAGCGGACATCACAGTGCATACGTGCACGTACTTCAAGACGGTAGGAGTCATGGAGCCCATGGCACCCCGGGCAGCCGCAGGTACACCTGCGGCTCCCCCCTACTATAAATAGAGGGCTTGAGGTGGCCATTTTAAGAAAGAAAACGGTGAGGAAGCCCTATCAAATTAGCTTTGTACTCACCCTAAACTGAGTGCTTTCTCATTTTAAACACTTGTGAGCTTACATATAGCTACTATTTGTATCGGCGGGAGTCGAGTGTTCATCCACTTAAAGTTATAGAAGTCTTCTTTGGCAGCCTATTGTAAGCCTTCTTACACACTTTAAATCGTTTCTCTTCATCTTTGCACACACCATTCTTCACGTTGAAAGTCGTGTTGTGTGTGTGTATACCCCCTAACTTGATTCGTGGTTTCATTTCGGTTTATATATATATATATATATATATATATATATATCAGAGATCAGTCATACCCTTTATCTTCTTAACTAGTGCTCATCCCCCCCTTTAGGCGATGATTTTGATTAAATACAATAAATAAATCGCATACTTTTAGCGACGCCTGACATATAGCATCGTTAAAAGTATAGATGACGGTTGTATGGTCAAATCAAATAAAAAGGGGGTAGCACTTGTAATAATAGATAAGGGTATGCACTGATCTGACCAGTATATATATATATATATATATATATATATATATATATATATATGAATTTTGTGTTGAACTCGTTACGATGAGCTGAGACTTACGTCTGGAGCATTTATTTGCTTATATATATATATACTTATATATATGAATTGTGTGTCGAACTTTGTTCAATGAGCACAGATTTTACATCAAGTGCGTTTATTGCTTTAATATATATATATATATATATATATATATATATATATATATATATCAACTATTATGGGACTTTGATCGATGAGCTTGGATTTTACATCCTATGCGGTTATCGTTTTATATATATATATATATATATATATATTATTTACTTTTAAATCACTTTAGAGTTTACTTCATTGGCGGTTGATTGCTTTTACTGACTTTATTTATATTTCGATCCCCCATGGAGGTGCTTCGTGGTGGTTGATCATGTACATATATATATATATATATATATATATATATATATATTTACCGCTTTTATATATTTACATTTTCGATTCCCAATAGAGGTGCTTCGTGGTGGTTGATCATATACGTATATATATATATTTACTGACTTTTATATATATAACTTCGCTTACGACTTTCATATAAATCTATGAGATCATGTGAGCCTAGGAATCATGTGATCACAGATTCAGTCTACTGGATCTAGATTCGGTTCCCGTGATGAACATTTCCAGCTGTAAGTTGCTTGTAAATTTATTCACAGTGTTTGTATTTCCTCAGATGGTTTTCATGCCCACGAGGAGTTCGGCACTGTTGTGTACATTATTTTCTCGAAGATGCTTCGCATCTCAAAAATTAAAAGCAATTAAGCTGAACACTTAATAAAAATTAAAAGTGTAAAAGGTCTCAATTACTATTGAGCACAAGGGTTTGAAAAACCTTTTTCTTATAAAACATCACTACCATATCTTGTTTAAAAATGAATTTTTACATAAATTCAAACCATGTGTATATAGGTGCGAATGAGGCCTCACACTACTTTCAAATAATAGCACATTGACCCACACACACATTCATATAACAATTTTTTGAAAAGTGGCAGTCACTATGGTAACACAGATATTTGGGGGGTGCCTAACACCTTTCCTCCGCATAAGCAAGTCCCCGGATCCTAATGAATCTCGGTTTCACGCAGGCTTGGTTTAGTTATCACATCACCGGGTCAATGTGCAAACCTTTCCTCATTTGTGTTAGTACAACCATATAAAAATCAATGGCGACTCTTAACGATCCATCGTCGACATGATACATGTCGGACCTTTTTCACTTGTTTTTTCAAACAAATCTCATCTAACATGAGAACACCAAAGAACAAGAAACGAAAAGGGACAAATAAAAATTTCGACTTCGACAGGTGGCGACTCTGTTGGGAACACCAGTAAGAGGACTTCAGCCGTTATTGCAAGCTTTTCAAAAGTGTTATATGCTTGTGTGTGGATGTTGCATTTATATTTATGATGAATGTGTACAAATGCAAATATTTACTGCAATTACTGCTTTACACTATATCTGCTTGTGATATTAGTGCTTCGCACATGTCATCATTTTTATAAACGGTGAGACACATTGTATGTGAATGTATGTTGTGTGGTTCCTCCACCAGGAGGCTATCTTGTCGGTGTTTGTTTACTGGACTCGTAGGAAGACTAATTTCAATGAGGCTCAGGAAAGGCACCACCCAGATTCGCTTTAGTTGAAAGACTGGATTAACTTCTCGTCAAGTAGATTGCGATGATCTGGGAACCTTCATGCCAAAAAGTCGCGAGAGTAACCTAAGATAGGTCAACCTCTGATAACCCAAATGCAGAGGAAAGTCTCTTCATGCTTTTTCATTTTAAATTACTCGTAAAGTCAATTACTTATAATTTCATTCCATATTCATCTCCATGTAATGAGAAATATGAAGAAATATGTGCACACGGATATTTGCATATTATCCTGTATTACAAACAACTAACATCCATTTTGCAGGATAATATTCATAAAACGGATATATCACATAGCATGTAAACATTTACACATTCCCTAAAGAATAAACTATGCAAGTCTTTCGCAGGGAAACAATCAGACCTACTTACCCTCGAAAATCCAAAAGGTCGTGAGCCTACGATCAATTATGTCTTCATCGACACGGTGACCTCAATCCGGTTTCTCATGAAAATTTGGCCAATTAATTAAACAAATCACAAACTTGGTTGTTCTGCTTAAAGAACTACACCAGTCTACTCAGGGTACAAGGATACCCGTACATGTTGAATCCTCTACACAAGGAGGAACCCAAGGTCCTGATAAAGCTATTACAAGATTACACGAACTTGATTGGATCTGACCAACAAAATTCATGATACCACCCATCTTAAAGGAGATCCAGACACCGGTGACATCAGGAAGAAAGTCCTTCAAATGGAAGAAACCCTTCGTATCATCAAAGGAATTGGAGCACACAGAAGTGTCTAATATGGTGACATTTGTATATTCCCTGGGGTTCATTATCCAGAAAAGTTCAAAACTCCTGACTTCAAAAAATATGATGGGTTAGGAGATCCTTACACACATTTGAAGGTGTTCATTAAAGAACTTGGATCTTATGCAGAGGACGAGAAGCTCAGAATCCAACTGTTCTAGAAAAGTCTGATTGGAGAAGCTCGTTCATGGTATACCAGATTAGATAACTCAAAGATCCATAGCTGGGAGGAGCTAGCTCACGCCTTCCTCACCCAATCGACTTCCGGTCTCGGATGGCTCTGACACATGCAGATTACGAAGGTCGAGAAATAGTCCAATTAGTATTTCGGAGAGTATGCTTTCGAAAGGTGGAGGCGCCTTCTTTGCTTTCAAGTTATTCCTTTTATGATGAGTCGAAATGGTCGTGAAACTTCGTAGACATCTGAAAGCTTCTTTCATGAAAGAGTCTTAGCTGGCATTGGTAAACCATTTTCTAAAATGATTAAACACGGGAAGATGGCTGAGATGGGATTGAAGTCAGGAAAGATTCAACACCTAGCTACCCTTAAAGCTGTTGTTGAATACATCCAGTCTGGAACTTATGGAAACAACTCCCGGAGGGTCCGTAAAAAGAAAGATGATGATGTTTCCTTGATACTACAAGGTCAAAAAGGCAATCAAAACATGCCTATCCAGATGAGAAATTACACTCCATTTCAAGCACAGTCTTCAAACCCTCCATTACCTAAAGGTGGAGAAGTCAAGTGCCCTCGAGTGTTCACACCCTTAGGGGACTCACTCGAGAACATTCTTACTCTTCTGACGCCTCAGAAGAAAATTACGCATCTTCTTCCACCAGCCAACCCTAATGGGAGGGGTTTTAATGCTGCTCAAAAATGTGTTTATCATGCCGGGGCACCTGGACATGATACTCAAGATTGTTGGGCCTTGAAACACAAGATCCAAGATTTAACAGACAACGGTGAGATTGTGGTCACCAAACCAGATCAACCTCACGTACAAGACAACCCTCTTCCTCAACACAAAGAGGAAGAGGTCAACATGATTAATTAGAGCAGTGGACAGAGTTTCAATTTTAACGGTGAATCATCCCAGACCATTAAAGACAATGTTGATAAATGGGATTATGCCAAATTCCAGTTTGCGATGGAACAAAAGATGAAAGCTTTGTGTAAGCAGATTGAGCAACTAGTAAAACTGGTGACCTACCAGCATCAAGTCACACGCCAATTAGTTAGCCAAGAGCATGCTAGTCTCCTCCCTCTTGTTATGAATATTCCCTCGTTGTCTTGAGAAAATGAAACACTGGAAGAAAAAGTGACGAAGAGAGCAAGTACCAAAGCCCGTCGGGATTTTGCTAATGGAAGGGAATTTACATACCTGGGTCAACCTATGGAGGAGATACTTCAGATGTTGATCAATGAAGGAAGGATCACTTCCCTTCTGCCTCCAATTAATCCCTGTTCAGGACGGTTTAATTCTGATGGAGTATGTCAATATCACTCTCATTCTCGCGATCACAGCACGGAAGAATGCTAGGCACTCTGCCACCTTATTCAGAATCTAATTGACAGTGGTGTCCTTCAACTAGCAGACGACGATACTATGCTATTTGAGAGTGAGAATACTTGTCCTACTAAATAGAAGGGATTGGTAGCAGTTATATCCGCTGAGGCTGATGGGACTGTCAAACCTTTTATAATACAAGCAATTCAACTCAAAGGAGTTGACAATCCTTTAAAGTGGCTGCTCCAGAGGCAATCAACTTGCCATTTAGGCCACAATATCCTGTTATTAGCTTACAAAAAGTCCCATAGAATTATGGAGAAGCTGAAGGATCCACCTCTCATATAACTACTGCAGTGTCGAAGGAAAATCCATTGTATCTTCCCCAACGGGTGATGAAGCCCTACATCAAATCAAAGGGGAAGGTTCCCATTGAGAAAATTGAAAAGTTCCTCTGCACTATGGGTCATAATGAAGCCAAGGTGGTTTTATGCTTAAGAAAAATTTCAATATTGGACTTGGTTTTAACTTCCGAAGATCACAAGAAGATCTTACTGAAGGTTTTGGAAGAAGCTTATTTTTCGAAATCAGTGGATGTGGAAAAATTTCAACATTTGGTTGATTACATTTTTAACAACAATGTGATATCTTTCACTGATGATGACATACCGCCCAAAGGGACCGGTCATTGCAAGTCGTTGCACATTGCGGTGTTGTCCTCCGGATACATGCTAGCTGGAGTCTTGATAGATGGAGGTTCGTCTCTAAATATATGTCCTTACGTTACATTACTAAAGATGAACGTCAATCTCAAATGGATCCGAAGCAGTCATACGGTTATTAAAGCTTTTGACGGAGCTCGCCGAAATTCAGTCAGAGAGATTGAGCTGCAAATCGAGATTGGTCCCCACACATTCTGCGTATTTTTTCATGTGCTCAAGATAGATTTAGGATACAACCTCTCACACCCAAGATTTCTGCCGAAGTAATGTCGGCTACTCAAGAAATGATGTCTTTGGATCGTCAGCCGGGACAAGGGCTGGGTAAAGATCACCAGGGTATTAAGCACCCAATTCAAGTGTCCAGTCAAAACAGGACAGTCGGACTAGGCTATTCTGCCAGTTCCAGTTATAGGAATCTTCATAAGCATCATCAGATTCCTTCATCTTCAGCCACATGGCGATTATCTTCACCTGCAAATCCTGAGTCCGCACAATCTCCGGTAAAGGTGCCAGCCAATGTAATGGATATGTTATTTCCCAAGCCGATGTCGGTAAAGGAGAAAAAAGTCTTTGTTCCAGATCCCAAAGTGGAAGAAGAGGAACGAAGAATTAAACAAGACATCGTCAGAATGATGTCAGGCATACGCATCATTGTCCATGATGAACATAAAAACAGATACACCCCAGACGATGATTGCCCATACATAATGGTCATCATTTGGGAAAAGGAGGACGATGACAACCCCTCCATCACTGCAATCCACCCGGACTTTGCCCTCGACAATTGGAGCAGCACTCCTTGCATTGGTCGACGAGGGTAAAACGGGGAGAAACTCCTTCTGCCCTGTAGATATCATTAATTGCTTACTTTTCTGTACATTATTAGCAGTTATTTTGTCAATACATGCTAACACTTTGTATGATTAAACAATTTCATATATACTAAGTGAAAGCATATTTTGTTTCAGAACTATGAACTTAGATGTGCATGCACTTGCTGATAATATGCCTCTTCTCAACAAGGATTGTAACTTTGATGAAAAGTTGGATTCAGCCTTGATGGAAATATAAGAGGACATTGAGGTGCCTCAGGAGATCAAAGAATGGGTCAAAGACAAACCTAAAACCAACATTGATCAAACCATTTCCTTAAATCTCGGTACCATAGAAAGCCCTAAGTTAATCTAGATTTGTTCAGATTTTACCCCAAACCAGAAGAATGACATGGTTAGCTACTAACCCAATTCCAGGATGTGTTTGCATGGTCTCATGAAGATATGGTGGGTTTGTCCACTGACATTGTCCTTGATCGCCTTCCCATTAAAAAGGGATTCAAGCCAGTCAAGCAGAAGCTCAGGCGATTGAAACCGAGTGGAGTTTAAAGGTGAAAGAAGAAATTATGAAACAAGCATTATCATGGTGTCCACATATCCTGAGTGGATATCCAACATAGTTCTAGAACCTAAACCTAGAGGGAAGGTGCAAGTTTGCGTGGATTACTGTGATCTGAACAAAGCTTGCCTTAAAGATAGCTTTCTCGTGCCATTTATCCACATTCTTATTGACAATACTGCTCAATACGGCATGTACTCCTTCGATGATTGCTTTGCGGGGTACCATCAAATTATGGTTGCTGAGGAGGATCGTGAGAAAACTGCTTTCATCACGCCTTGGGGAACCTTTTGCTATAGGCGGTTGTCATTCGACCTCATCAATGCTGGAGCCACCTATCAACGAGCTATGATGGCTCTTTTCCATGACTTAATGCACAAAGAGATAGAGATATACGTGGATGACATCATTGTCAAGTCCCGAAGGGAGGAAGACCACTTAGATCATCTCATAAAGCTCTTCAACAGGTTGCGTAAATATAACTTGAAGTTGAATCCAGCCAAGTGCGCCTTTGGTGTTAAATCAGGCAAGTTGGTAGGATTCCTAGTCAGCCACAAAGGGATAGAGCTAGATCCCACCAAAATCCAGGCCATCATTGAAATGTCCGTTCCTCAGACAGAGAAGGAAATACGGGGATTTTTGGGAAGAATCAACTTCATTAGCAGGTTTATTTCTCAACTCACTGCAACCTGTGAGCCCATCTTCAAGTTATTAAGGAAGAACTCCTCCATGAAATGGAACGATGAGTGCCAGAAGGCCTTCCTTACAATCAAAGAGCAGCTAGTCAAAGCTCCCATTTTGGTACCACCCAGAGATGATGTTCCCATGTTCATGTACCTGTCCATAAGTGACAATGCCATGGGCTGTATGCTGGGACATAAAGACGATAAAGGCCGAGAACGAGCTATCTATTACCTCAGCACAAGATTCAGTAGCAGTGAACACAAGTACACTCTGATTGAGGAGACGTGTTGTGGTTTAGCATGGGCTTCCATGAGGTTACAACATTACCTCCATGGTCACACAACCCATCTCATATCCCGTGTGGGTCCTATCAAGTACGTGTTCAATAAACCCATGTTAAATTATCGGCTGTCCAGATGGCAGTTGATCCTACAACAATTTGACATCGTCTACACGACTCAAAAGTCTATCAAAGGTCAAGGAATTGCAGATCAACTGGTTGCCGCACCTTCAGGGGACTTTAAACCCTTGGAAACATACTTCCCCGATTAAGGGGTAATGACAGTTCATCAACACCATCAGTATGATACATGCCATACGTGGAAAATGTATTTCGATAGAGCTGTTAATATGGAAGGTTCTGGAGCTAGAGTAGTTCTAGTATCCGGTACGGGGGAGCAGTAACCCGTCACCATCAAATTGCAGTTTGTCAACACCAGCAACATAGCTGAGTATGAAGGCTGTCTCATTGGGCTAAAACTTGCCCGTTCAATAGGTATCAGGCGGTTAACTGTCTTTGGGGATTCGGAGTTGGTAATCAGACAATCCACGGGAATCTATCAAACCAAAGAGCTACATTTGTTGCTTTACCATCGGCAAGTTTTACAGATGGCTTTGGAGTTCGAAGAAATCTCCTTTCTACACATTCCTCATAATAGGAATGACTTTGCAGACACATTAGCAACTTTGGCCTCCTTGATTCATATACCTGACAAGGAACACATGCCAAGCGTCATAGTTGCCCTCCACAAGGCACCAGCCTATGAGAACTACGTTGGAGAAGTATCGGATGAGCTACCTCCCATCCAGCACCCTTGGTATCAGCATATCAAGGAATACTTACGAGATGGATCTACACCCGCTGAGGTGAGCCCGACTGAGAAAAGGTAGATCCATCATCTTGCTATGAAATTCTATCTGAGCAGAGATGCACTCTACAAAAGAGATGCAGGACTAGGTCTCCTCAGATGTCTTGACTAGGACCAAGCTCAGAGACTCATGCATGAGGTCCATGGTGGAGTATGTGGCCCACACATGAGCGGCCCCCTACTTGATTACTGGCTCTCTCTCAAGGTTGACTGCGATAACCACGTCAGGAGATGTTATCAGTGCCAAATTCATGGGAATGCTATACACGCCCCTCCGAGGGAACTCCACAATATGAGTTCGCTCTGGCCCTTCTCAATGTGGAGAATGGACGTGATCGGGCCCATCGATCCGAAAGCCAGTAATGGACATCGCTTTATATTCACCATGATCGATTACTTCACCAAATGGGTAGAAGCAGCCTCCTTCCCCAGGGTTACCAAAAGAAGTCATCATTGCTTTCATCAGAAACAATGTCATTTGTCGATATGGACAACCAGAGGTAATTGTATCAGACAATGCTAAGAACCTAAACAATATAATGATGGAGGAGTTATGCAGCAAATTCCATATCAAACACCTTAACACCGTCATCTACCATCCAAAGATGAATGGTGTTGTTGAAGCGGCTAACAAAAACATCAAAAAGATCATGCAAAAGATGTCCGTCAACCACAAAGGATGGCCTGACTTATTGCCTCTTACTCTGTTAGCCTACAGAACATCAATGCGCACTTCCACCGGGGCAACCCCTACGCATTAACCTATGGGATGGAAGCAGTGCTCCCCGTAGAAGTGGAAATGGAATCCCTCAGAGTGTTGATAGATGCTCAGCTGGATGAAGACCAATGGGTACAAGATAGGTATCACCAATTGCCTCTAATAGACGAAAGGCGAACCGCGGCTATCTTCTATGGTCAGTTATATCAATAAAGGATCGCCAGATCCTACAACAGAAAAGTTCGGCTACGGCAATTTAAACAACATGACTAGGTTTTAAAGAAGATCATTGACAACCAAGATCAGTCCAAGGGAAAATTCGCTCCTAACTGGGAAGGCCCGTTTATTGTCAAGGAGGTATTGACAGGAGGTGCTCTCAGATTGCAGAAAATGGACGGCGATGAATTTTTGCAACTCATCAACTCGGACACTGTGAAACGGTACTATGTCTGAAGTTACCATCAAGCAAACATCCTGGTGTTGAATCATCAGATCATCAGTCATTCCAGTTCTTTAACCCTTCACTATATACAACTCTTTTCCACACTTTGCCCCTCAGGGAAACATACTCTTCAAGCCAGTAGCCTGGCTTCACTTCGTTCATACAACTTCGATTATCCCACTAAAGATTGAACCTTTCACACTTGCAGTTTGTCCACGAACATGGGATCAATCTTTTTCACACCTATAATTTATCCTGAACTTAGGATCAAACTTTCTTTTTCCCCGTAGTCTGATTTGCACATAGGATCAAGTTTTTCGGCTACAAATCGTGTAACGCCCGGATATCTATACTCCCATGGTATCTGATATGGTGTTTACTATGAATCAATATAATGCATTTAAATCTATACACCCATGGTATTTGATTATAAGCTTATATAAAATTAAGGGACTATTAGATATAATTCACACAGATCCAAGATTCACAGTATCCCATAACAGATGAAAATTCTCAAGAGAACTATTACTGTGTTTGGATACCCTCACTTGGATATATGAACTGTATTTGTGAATAGAATCTATCTATCCAAAATCCAGAATATCAGTAATAACATGAACAGTCCATATTACTAATATCCTCACCCAGATGTATAGTATATGCCGTGTGAATTAATATTATCGTATCGATAGTAACTATTTAGCCGAAATCCAGAATATCAGTAATAACATGAATAGTCCATATTACTAATATCCTCACTCAGATAAATAGTTCCCAATGATCTCAACTAGATTCAACGAATTCTAAATTTACATCTATATATGTAAGAAAACACGGTTGCAGAAATAAAAGATGTTATATGTATATATATATATAAATATTAGGTTCGATTATATATGATTCCTATAACAAGTTTCTTATTACAAAGTATTTAGCTAGACATGAATATAACCTAATCTAAGCAGGGACGCTTCCCTTTATCTACTCCAGATGTTTCAGGATTACCATCTAAAACTTCAAAGGGAATAATTTGCAAGGGTGAGCTATGACATGCTCAGCGAGTTTTGTATTTATAACAATATATGATTTGAAGAAATACAATAATTCAAATTTCGACTGATAGTTGTTACCATTTCAATATAGATTTTTATTTCTGTCAGTCACACAGACTTATAAATTTTGTTTAGATATAAGATAGGGGATCAACCTATTCAACATCTTAGGAGTATGCATCTCATCCTACCAGTGCTTAAATGCACCCAAGTTAGTGTCAATATATTATTGACCGAATGATCCCTTACGGGATACCCTACTTTAGAATAGGATGTCTTACCAACCAATTTGGTTTGACATAACAATTTAAGCTTAACAATCAATATGAATAAACAATTTATTTCTTAGTTATGCTGAAGCTATAGCAATAACCTTACAATAAATGGTAATTCAAATGTAGGTATAGTATATTATATCAACATCATATCAAGATAAAAATATTGTTCAACGAATAAACAGGGTTGAGAAATTTGCATAAATAAGTTATGGTTTAAAAAGAACTTGTATGAGCGTAGATCAGTCAAGTTATGCTACTCAATTCATTTAATAAATACCTACGATGTTCATATATATAAATCTAACACGTTAGTATTAATAATAATACTCAAATATAACATTTATATAAGATCGGGTTAGATTTGATAAGGTTTCGGTGTTAAATGTCTTTACCGAATACTAATTAAGTTGATATATGAACTAAATTTTATTTATAAAATTTATTATATTTTTAGATAATTTATATATCCATTATAATAATTTTAGAAGTCTTAAAATATTTTTAAAACATTTATTTATCCTTTAAATGATTTTTAAATCATTTATTTCTATTTTAGGTAATTAATATTTACTAAATTTTACAAAAAAATTGTTTATTATTTTTAAATAATTTATAATCATTAATTATGATTTTTATATCATTAATATTATTTTTCAATATTTATTTAGTATTTATAAATAATTATTTTATTTACTTTATTATAAAGTTAATTATTAATAATATCCAAATAAAATAAAATATTTATTGAATTTATGTGAAAATGTCAAATTAATTATAATTATTTAATATAATTTTTAAAACTTTTTTTGTGTTTATTTATATTTATTTATTAATTATTTCTAATTTTATAATTTAATTTTTAGAAAAATCAATTTATGTCTGTCGCTAAAGCCCTTCAGTGACAAAAAGTGTCGTTGTAGGTGTTCTTAAATTTCTGGGCAACAGTTTGGTCATGGTCGAGTGACCAGTTTGACTACGAATTATTTAGCTACTGTTTATGATTTTGGGTTCGATCAAGTATTGATGTTATAGTACTCTTACAGTAGTACAACATGACTCAACTTTCAGGCTTTAACCTACATATAACAAGAAGTTATAAAGGCTCAAAGTCACCGCCGAGTCGTTTCTTGAGTTTACGGCAACCCGAATGCGATTAGTAAATGGCCAATCAACGATTTTGTGGCTTTAATATCTCTGATTATGTGTATTAGATGTGTGTTGTGTTTATTGTAACATGTAGTATATATGTCAGGGTACATATATATAACACTAACTTGAACAAATCATAAATCTAAGGTCTCTATTTATGTTGGTCAAAGTATAGCCAAACGTTGTTCTTCAGAAATTTCGATTTTGGGTAACCTGAAAAACTTGGTCAACTTCGACCAACGACTTTTGACCATTAATTCCAGTAATCGTATAAGTTGTTTAAGCAATTTAAGATCATAGATATGTAGTACCAGGGTGTTAATCTAAAACAAACATTACAAAAACAACAAACAGAAGGTGATCAAAAAGTTGGTCAAAGTAGTCGGTACAAACTGTTCTTGAGTTTTTTGGATAACCCAGAAAACTGTAATTCGTGAACGGTCAACGCACTTTGACTACTTATAACTTGTAATCTATGGTTCTAATGAACCTGTTTTCTTTTCCAGATTAAAGACCTATTAACAGGCTACAAGTAACATACAATTAACATACCTAAACATAAACACATATGAATATACAAGCCCTGACATTCGGCTGTCAGATTAGATTTTCAAAATTTCCAGATTTCTAAAAACACTTAATTACGATATCTAGATGTTATGAAAATGTGTTCTACCAATCTAACATACTTTCTAACATACTAATACATATTTCTAAACAACAAAATTAACAAAGGATCAAAGAGCTAATTATGAATTAGGGTTTGCACATTTTCTTGATTGATTTTCGATTCTAGCTTCTGATTTTGTTGCTGCTATCACCCAGACTTGATTTGGTAAGTATATAAGTGTATCTTGGCTTAGAAATTTTGTGAGTTTGCTCAGCCCTAGGGTTCCTATTTATAGAAGTCTTCAACTTGGCTTTTTGGACATTTTCAAGCAACTTGCCTCCAAAAATATCTGATCTGATGACTATTATCATGCTTGGGAGTTACAAGAATGTCATGTGCAGCCTAGGAACTTGCAATGGTTATTCCTAACCTACTTATGAGCTAGTTAGGTTAGTTTAGTAGCTTAATTATGTCGTAATCTTCACTAATCTTGATTAGGGTTTTATTTTTAATGATTAGTGTCGACGTCGGGATTTTTAGTTGTCCCTTTTCGTTACTTGTTCTTTGGTGTTCTCATGTTAGTTGAGATTTGTTTGAAAAAACAAGTGAAAAAGGTCTGACATGTATAATGTCGACGATGGACTGTTAAGAGTTGCCAGTTGGTTTTTTAAATGGTTGTACCAACACAACCGAGAAAAGGTTTGCACATTGACCCAGTGATGTGACACTACTAAACGGGTCGGTGAAACCGAGATTCATTAGGGTCCGGGAAATTGATTATGCAGAGGGAAGGTGTTAGGAACCCCCCGACATCCGTGTTACCACGGTGACCGCCACTTTTCAAGAAACTGTTATATGAATGTGTGTGTGGGTCAATGTGCTGTTTATTTGGAAGTAGCGCGAGGCTTCGTTTGCACCTATATACACAGGGTTAGAATTTATGTAAAAATTCGGTTTTTAGCAAGATATAAGCGATGATGTTTTATAAAGAGGTTTTTCAAACCCTTATGCTCAATAGTAATTGAGACCTTTTACATTCCCATTTTATTAAGTGTTCTATTGATTGCTTTTATTTTTGAGATCTGAAGCATCTATAAGAAAATAATGTAAAAAATAATCTTGAATTTCCACGTGGGTATGAAAACCATCTCGAGGAAATTCGATACACCATGAGATAAATTTACAAAACGCTTCCAAAATGAATATGTCCATCACGAGGCCGAATCTAGATCCAATAGATTGAATCTGTGATCACATGATTCCTAGGCTCACGTGATCTTTGCGAATTTGTATAAAAGCGATGGCGGTATATAAAAGCTGTAAATATATATACAGACATGATCACCAACCACGAAGCACCTCCATGGGGGATCAGAAATATAAATAAAGTTGTAAAAGCTATCAACTGCCACAGAGGAAACTCCAGGCGGGACGAAATGTAAAGAAAGCTGTAAAAACGATCAACCACCACGAAGTAAACTCCAGGTGGGACGAAATATATATATATATATATATATATATATATATATATATATATAAAAGCAATAAACGCACTGGATATAAAATCCAGGCTCATCTAACAGAGTTCGACCACAGTTGATATATATTATAAATATATATATATTAAAGCAGTAAACGCTCCGGATGTAAAATCCAGGCTCATCGAATAGAGTTCGACACACAATTCATAAATATATATATATTGAGCGCCGAGTTTGAAGCTAATTGCAGACTTTTGAAAAAATCATTTCCGGGGTTATCTCCGAAACTGCAACTGCCTTCCTTGGGGTTATCGCCAAGGTTGGTAAATTCTATTCCCAGTGTTGGGACTGAGACTGGACACCTCGGGGTTATCTCCGAGATTGATCTGTCTTCTACGATGGATTTTTCGGTATTGGAACTGCATACCTCGGGGTTATCTCCAAGGTTGGAACTGTTACTCCCGTTGTGTGTTCCAGGGTGGAGGCTGAACATCCGGTAGTATCCGGACTTGACATGAACTGTCTTCCTGGGTTACCTCTTGAAAGACGAATCTGCCTTCCTGCAATGTCAGTGACAGGTATGCAAGAAAATTTTGAATGTCTAAAGATGCCCCTCTTTATCATATTCATGCAATGCAAATGGGTAGGATAAAGAATCCTAGACACTTGAAATGCAACATGATGCAAATGTATGATGCATGTGTACGGGGTTGTTGCCCAACATACTGGGGATTGGCAACTTTGACCCGATTGGATGTGTGATCCAAATCTTCTAGGATGCTGACGTTTGGAGTTATCACCAAAGTCCCTAATCCTTGATACAGACTTTATTCCAAAGAGGTGCCTCTTATGTGTAAGAGATCTGTGTGGATAAAGCTTTGTCTGTTTGAGGACGTGTATAACATATTCCATCATCAATTCTCTGGATGACGACCTTTCTGGTTTGTATCGCGGGATATGTCGATGTTCATTGGATTCTTCGCCAACATCATATCTTTGTCAGATCGCATGACCTTCGTTGACGTGTACTTCACCGACGCGTGTGAATCGGCGGTGATACCTGTTGGTAGATTATCAAATTCGCTTAACCTTCATTGGCGTGTGAATCAATCGGAACATCGCGTTGTGACCCCTTGAGGATATATCTTGTATGTGACCCCAAAACAGGTATACATCACCCATCTTGAGTCGCCAACTACATGGTACAAAAATAAATACAACTTCAATAATATATTTGTCGTGCAAAATACGACAACACATATACTGTGAGTTTGAATACAAATATTGTATACTAGAGAGTATACAAACTCAAAAGGAGTCCTCATTACAATTATTGATACACTATTTTACAAAAATAGTGAGGACTGCTAAACAATTATTTTGAATCATCACTCCATACCCCGACTAGTTCCTACTAAATCCTCTCCTCTTGAGAAGAACAATGGAACAAAAAGGAAAAGGGTGAGCTCAACTAGCCCAGTAAAGAATATTATGACTAAGATAATGTACAACAAATTATCATTAGTCTTCAACAAATAAAATCGATAAAATATAATGAGACAACAAGTTTTAGATCAACAACCTGCGGTGGAAACAAAGAATCCATTAAAAGAGTCAAGTAGAAAAGAATTCTACTATCTTCTAAGATTTAAAAGTCCATCATCAATATTTTATCCTCAGTAACATCAATCAATATACATCTTGAATCAAATATTCATCTTTGCACTACAGGCCAAAGATATTCATTTGTATACTACCGGGTTAATTGTTCATTCAACACTGCTCATCTTCATCTTTGCTACTACTACAGGCGAAAGATATTCATTAGTAATCATTCATCTTTGCACTACCAAAGATATTCAGTAATATCATCATTTAGGACTGAGGATGATGAAAAATATTTTAAAGAAAATGAATCCAGTGAGATAAAAGAACAAATATTAGGGATTCGTATTACAGTTTATCCAAGTTCAATAATACTCCATAATAACAAATTTTGAAGTAGAATTCAAAAATAACGATCAAAACATGGATACAATCAAAGATAGTAATCATAATAGACATCTTGGACAAAAAGAAAAATTTTTCATTTTTTTGGTGAATAGTGCCGTATACGTGAATGGTAACCCCGACACAAAAAGTTTCAAATTTGATAAAAAGCAATATTTTGGTATAATGATATTGAAGAAAATAATATCATTTAGGAAGAAAACATCCCTTACCTCAAAATAACCGTACTTCTAATTGAATTTCGGATATAGTCCTGACAAAACTTGTACTGAATAACAACTTTCAAAGTATCAATAATACTCTCAAAAATACGCTCGATAATCTAGAGAGAAAGAAAACTTGTTTCTGGTGTGATTTTCAATTCTAACCTAAGCGTCTATTTATAGGAAAATGTTAGAACGTCATAGGAGACTAAATTAATAAAATATTAGTTTTTAAAACAACAATTCTACGTATGCTATCAATGACCAAGACCAGCCACCACCTTTGAACAATTTCCAGCAGCCCACATGTTGTTAACCAAAGTGGGTCCCACCCATAAATTTAATAAAAATCATTTTATTATCCGAAACTTCAATAATTCATAGAAAATAGCACGTTTATCAGAAAAATATGAATTTTATGTTCATTCTGCCTGAAATTGAATTCTCTACAACTTTGAAAGTTTACGTTTTTCAAAATTCCAAACAAAAATACCGAAAATTCACATACGGACGATTTTTAATACTTCCAATCCGACAAAATACTGATAAAATACCTCAACATTAATTCCTTCATTATTTTCCACATAAAATAAATATATCCATCATTTATATCCATATAAAATAAATATTTTCTTATCATATAAATCAATAATTAATTATTCATAAATAATATTACAGAATCACAATTATGACAACCAAGCAGTTCCCGGAAAGAGGGCTTTCCAATAAAATTTCTCCTTCTTGGCGCAGCGCAATTAGGTGACCAAACCTCTCCTTGATGTAACTTTCTAGACATTTTCAATAATCTTTATCTAATAATATTATTCCAAATAATATGAATTATTGATCCGATAATGGAGATGATGTGCAGTGACAATTATTGAGCAACAATAATATAAAATATCAACGCAGCAATTATTGAATCAATAAAATAAAATATTGAATCGTAATTCTTTGTAACAATTATTTAGTGCCTTATTACGTAAGAATCAATAATTCACAATCTTTATGCGATACTTTGTGCTACTATGCAACCACGCCAGATTCTCGTATTTTAACCACCGGTATTCCAACAAGTTGTTAATTGTAACAACTACTGCCGTTTATTCAATTTTGTCATTTTCTTCATCCGTAGTTATCCGTTATGGGGCCCACAAATGGTCATTTACTGGCGAGTATTTAATATTCCCAAACGGAAAGAATATTCCACGACTAAATGAATATTCTCCGACAAATGAATATTTTATAACCACTTGCTTATTTTAAAAATTTTGTACATTTCACCCATAATCAAAGTATTATATCAAATTAATACCTTATTATTCACAATAATAATTAGAGGAAATTTGATTTTATTCATTAATAAGTTGGGGTCTTACAACCTCCCCTCCTTATAAAATTTCGTCCTCGAAATTGACGTACATACCTGGTGTTTCGAAAAGGTGAGGATACCTCGCTTTCATTTTTGATTCTAATTCCAAGGTCATTTCTTCAATAGCATGGTTTCTCCACAAAACCTTTACTTGTGGTATAACCTTCGTGCGTAGGACATGCTCTTTCCTATCCAAGATCTTAATAGGTACCTCCTCGTACGTTAAATCTTTGGCTATCTTGTCTGGTTCTAACTCAATAATGTGGTTTGGGTCTTTAACATATTTACGAAGCATAGATATGTGAAAAACATTATAAACACAAGACATACTTGGAGGTAATGCAACATATGCCACATTTCCTATTCGGTTAATAATTTTAAATGGACCAACAAATCGTGGATTGAGCTTTCCTCTCTTCCCAAATCTTGTAACTCCCTTCCATGGTGCAACATGTAACAATACATGATCCCCAATATTAAATTTCACGTCCTTCCGATGAAGATCCACATAACTCTTTTGTCGATCTTGTGTCATTTGTATATGTTGTCGAATAGTTTGGATCTTCTCTGTAGTCATTCGTACCAACTCTGGTCCCAACAATGTTGCTTCACCCACCTCGTCCCAGCATACTGGAGAATGACATTTTCTTTCATACAACGCCTCAAATGGAGTCACACCTATACTTGCTTGATAACTGTTGTTGTAGGAGAATTCCACCAATGGTAGGTACTTATCCCAACTCCCTTTGAAATCTAGGACACATAGTCTTAATAGATCTTCAAGAGTTTGAATAGTCCTCTCGATTGTCCCGTCCGTTTGAGGATAGTATCTTTGAATCAATCAAATAATCCGTGCCCATAGCTTTACGCAAGCTAACCCAAAATCGTGAAGTGAATCTTGGGCCACGATCCAAACTATGGATACTTGGCATGCCATGCAATCTTCTGATCTCATTTACGTACATACTAGCAAGACGTTCAAGGAAATAAGTCTCACGTATAAGCAAGAAATGGGCGGACTTGGTTAATCTATCAACAATAACCCAAAATCGCATCTATGCCTTGAGAAACCTTGGGAAGACCCAGAATGAAATCCATGGTAACGTGTTTCCACTTCCATTCCTAATCTCAGTGGTTGCATGGACCTTTTGGCACTTAATGCTCTGCGCTTTACACGTTGACAAAGTTAAACACCTCGAGATAAACTCGCGATCTCTCTCTTCATATTATTCCACCAAAATGTATGTCGAATATCATGATACATTTTGGTACTCCCTGATGGATTGCAAAGCGGTGTGTTGTGCCTCCATCATGATTACATGCTTAAATCGAGTCGTTAGGAACACAAAGTCTGGAGTTGAATCTAAGTATTCCTTATTCATCGATTCTCGCTTTTGGAATAGCTCCTTCTTGCACTTTCTTCTTCATACGTATCAGTCCCAGGTCCGTAGCTTGAGCAACTTTAACTTTATTGATTAAAGTCGGTTCTACTCGTATATTCGCCATCATCATGTGGGTCCCTGGAGTCTTTAATTCTACCTCCATACTTTGCAAATCATACAGAATGGCCCTTTGCATTGACAATATCGCACTCGTACTCATATATGATCTTCTACTCGATAAATCGCCTACTACGTTCGCTTTTCGAGGATGATATTGAATAGTGTGATCGTAATCTTTCAATAGTTCGCCAACGTCGTTCTTGCATGTTGAGTTCTTTTTGGTGAAGAAATATTTGAGGCTTTTATGGTCCGTATAAATCTCCACTTTCTCCCCATACAAGTAGTGTCTCCAAATTTTCAACGCGAATCATTGCGCTAACTCCGGATCATGAGTAGGATAATTCCTCTCATATTCTTTTAGTTGTCATGAGGCATAGGCTATGACTTTTCTATGTTGCATGAGAACACATCCTAACCCTTTGCCTGAAGCATCGCTTTAGATAACAAATCCATCCGCACTGCCGGATGGTATTGCTGAAACAGTCTTAAAATGAGTCTCATCTTGAGCTCTTAGAAACTCTTCTCGCATTCCTCGCTCCATACGAATTTTGTATCTTTCCGAGTCAGCTGAGTTAACGGAGTAGCGATTCGAGAAAATCCTTCCACGAATCTCCGATAATAACCAAATTAAGCCCGAGAAAGTTGCGTGCTTGATCCATGGAAACTTCGGTTGCTCCCAACTTTGTATTGCTTCAATCTTCGTCGTCAGCGGATACTCCATGTTTTGACACTACGTGCCCAAGGAATGCTACTTCCTCAAGCCAGAACTCGCATTTCTTCATCTTGGCATAAAGCTTGTTTTCACGAAGCCTTTCAAGTATCAGCTTCAAATGGAGATCATGATCTTCATGGCTTTTGGAATAGATGAGGATGTCATTAATAAAGACAACAACGAATTGATCCAAATATTCCTTGAATACACGGTTCATCATATCCATGAAAGCAGCTGGAGCATTAGTCAATCCAAAAGACATGACTAAGAATTCATATAATGCTCGTCTTAGGAGTTACGAAGCGATCTTTGGAATATCCTCGCTTTTAATCTTCAGCTGATGATATCCAGAACGAAGATCGATCTTTGAAAAGAATTGTGCTCCTTGCAATTGGTCAAACAGGTCATCAATGCGAGGTAGCGGATACCTATTCTTGATAGTGACATGAATCAATTCTCGGTAGTCGATACAAAGTCGCATACTCTCGTCTTTCTTCTTTACGAATAACACAGGAGCACCCCAAGGAGATGTACTAGGATGAATAAAATCGATGTCTAACAACTCTTGTAGTTGAACCTTTAACTCCTGAAGTTCAATAGGAGCCATTCGATATGGGGTTTTAGAAATGGGCTTTGTACCAGGTTCAAGGTCAATAAAGAATTCAACTTCACATTCTTGGGGTAGACCAGAAAGTTCTTCAGGAAATACGTCAGGAAATTCACTAAAAAATGGAAATAGTATTCAAATCTGACGTGTTTTTGTTCAAGTCTGTGACATGGGCTAAGAAAACTTGACATCCATTTTTCAATAAACGAATAGCTTTATGGCTTGATATGACAGTGATTAACTTTAATGGTTTGGTTGTTTGAATTCGCATAATAGGTTGGTTAGGAATATAAAAATTAACAACCTTTCAAAAACAATCAATTTTAACATGATGTGTGGTTAACCAATCAATCCCTAAAATCACATCAAATGCAAGAATTTTCAAAGAAATAAGGTCGGCAGGTAATGTGATGGTACCGACTTGAATCAAGCAAGATTTATAGACAGTAGATGTAATAAATGTTTCTCCTAACGGAGTCTTAACAGATAAGTCAAGGTCTAATTTCTCCAGAGTCAAGTTTAAACGTTGAGCACAAGCAAGAGAGATAAAAGAATGGGTAGAACCGGTATCTAATAAGGTATAAACTTTGCAAGAGTTTATGATTAGCTTACCCGTGATCACCTCGTTTGGGTTCCTTGCGTTTTGTGCAGTCACGACAAATGCCCTTCCAGGAACCATCGACTTTGACTTGTCCGGGACAGCCTTTGGAGTCACCATCCCTGTTGAACTTGGTTTCGCAACTAGACAATCTCTAGCTATATGACCTTCCTTTCCACAGTTATAACACACCTTGGATTGTTGTGGGCAGTTTGGGCTGATGTGTTTCTCCTTCCCGTATTTGTAACAAACGACCGGTGCTCGTTCTCCTCCCCTAAAAATAGTTGATGTTTGTGTTGACGTCTTCACGTTATCATTGTTGTACCTTCTCTTCTTGAAATCTCCTTTCGACTCGCTCCTTCTATTATCACGGCCACGATTACCACCAGAGTGGTTACCGCTTTTGTCCGAATGTTTTCCTCCCTGCTGGTTTTCATTGCTTCGATGACTGCCGCCACCGGTATGACCCTGGTTGTGGTCCCTTGGTTGAACATACTCATTATCTCGCTCTAATAATTGAGCCATGTTTACAACATCTGAATATAAAGAAAATTTATAAGAGATAAGATATTCGCCAATCTCGGGCTTTTAGACCTCTCGAAACATCCTTGTCATTCGTTCCTCATTTTCGACCAAATGAGGTGCAAACCTGGATAACTCTGCACACTTCGCCTCGTACTGGGACACCGTCATGTTGTTTTGTTCCAGTCTAATAAACTCCACCTTCATATGACAAATACTTTCAGGAAAGTACTTGTCATTGAATAGTTTCTGAAATGTTTCCCAAGACATACTTTGAGTGTGGTTTGTCAGTGCACTTCACGACTCCTAGCGATGAGTCCGCCTCATCGCGAACGTAAATGTGGCGAATGGAACCTTCTGTTCCTCCGTGCATCCCAAGACATCGAATATCTTGGTAATTTGTTTGACCCACGTTTCCGCCATGATCGGATTCGGCTTTCCCTTAAATTCTGGTGGTCCCAACTCTTTGAACTGCTTGGCTGTGACAAGCCGCGCATTGCTAGCATTTCCACCCGTATTTTGTGCACGAGTCTCCCTCTTCTGATTTTGCATGAACTGCAAAAAATTTCTAAACATCCCATCATTCATCATGTGTTTGGTAGTGTTGTTTACAGGAGGAATATTGCCTTCCTGTTGCACGTTCCCCTGGGTGGTGATCAAAGGTGTCTCCATGGTCTGATTTACTCCATTATTAACGTTCTCAACTGCCATTCTTAAATACTGCCATAAAAAAAGGGTTAATAGTTATGTCATATATTATCCCTATACTCTGACCGACCAAATAAACACCAAATAAACTTAGTCAGGTCATACTAGCGAAGGAATTTTCCGTCTCTCCCCTCCTAGTTCTTGTCTCACATCTCAGCCAGGGATCATATCCCTAAGCTTTGATACTAACCGTGGCGCCCCAAAAAGGTATACATCACCCATCTTGAGTCCAGACATACGTGATACGAAACAAATACAACTTCAAAGAATATAATTGCCGTGCAAAATACAACACATATACTGTGAGTTTGAATACAAATATTGTATACTAGAGAGTATACAAACTCAAAAGGAGTCCTCATTACAATTATTGATACATTATTTTACAAAAATTGTGAGACTGCTAAACAATTATCTTGAATCATCACTCCATACCCCGGCTAGTTCCTGCTAAATTCTTTCCTCATTATTTTGGTGAATAGTGTTGTATACGTGAATAGTATCGTATACGTGAATAGTAACCCCGACACAAAAAAATTCAAATTTGATAAAAAGTTCAGACCAATATTTTGGTATAATGATATTGAAGAAAATAATATCATTTAGGAAGAAAACAACATCCCTTACCTCAAAATAACCATACTTCTAACTGAATTTCGGATATAGTGTTGACAAAACTTGTACTGAATAGCAACTTTCAAAGTATCAATAATACTCACAAAAATACGCTCGATAATCTAGAGAGAAAGAAAACTTGTTTCTGGTGATTTTCAATTCTAACCTAAGCGTTTATTTATAGGAAAATGCTAAAACGCCATAGGAGACTAAATTAATAAAATATTAGTTTTTAAAACAATTCTACGTATGCTATCAATGACCAAGACCAGCCACCACCTTTGAACAATTTCCAGCAGCCCACATGTTGTTAACCAAAGTGGGTCCCACCCATAAATTTAATAAAAATCATTTTATTATCCGAAACTTCAATAATTCATAGAAAATAGCCCGTTTATCAGAAAAATATGAATTTTATGTCCATTCTGCCTGAAATCGAATTCTCTACAACTTTAAAAGTTTAAGTTTTTCCAAATCCCAAACAAAAAATGCCCGAAATCCACATACGGACGATTTTTAATACTTTCAATCCGATAAAATACTAATAAAACACCTCAGCATTAATTCCTTCATTTTTATCCACATAAAATAAATATATCCATCATTTATATCCACATAAGATAAATATTTCCTTATCATATAAATCAATAATTAATTATTCATAAATAATATTATAGAAAGAAGAGGCTTTCCAATAAGGATTTCTCCTTATTGGCGCGCAATTAGGTGACCAAACCTCTCCTTGACAGAATTTTTCTAGACATTGCCAATAATGCTATCTAATAATATTATTCCAAATAATATGAATTATTGATCTGATAATGGAGATGATGTGCAGTGACAATTATTGAGCAACAATAATATAAAATATCAACGCAACAATTATTGAATCAATAAAATAAAATATTGAATAAGAATTACTATAACAATTATTGAGTAGTGCCTTTCACGTAAGAATCAATAATTCACAATCATCGCATAATACCGTGTCTTCTCTTGTGCAACCACGCCATTCATCAGTATTTTAACCGCCTAGTATTCCAACAATTGTTAATTGGTAACTAACTACGCTGCTTATTCAATTTTGTCGCTTTTCTTCATCCTACCAAGTTATCTATTATGGGGCCCACAAAATGGTCATACTGGGCAGCATTTAAATATTCCCCGACAGAAAGAATATTCCACGACCAAACGAATATTTTCCGACAAATGAACATTTTATAACCACTTGCTTATTTTGAAAATTTTGCACATTTCACCCATAACCAAAGTATTATATCAAATTAATACCTTATCATTCACAATAATAATTAGAGGAAATTTGATTTTATTCATTAATAAGTTGGGGTCTTACATGTACTTTGACATATACCAACGCGTTGTAACCCCCGCTGGGGTATACATTGTAAATGAGGATGACGATCCTGAATGAGCGGCATTGGACCTGCATAAGGTATTGCTGAATGTAACTTGTAATGTCTGAGATCATCGGCATAGTATACCCTGTGCTTGGGCGAATACCAATGAGTGATGTACAAACCCAAGGTTTAATCTAAGAAGACCAGGATTATAAGCTATTCTGCTTAATCGCGCAACATTTTTATTCCTGATTTGACCTTTTCAGCCTGGGAGAACTCCTTTGCAACTCGAACTGGACCGAGCCGGAGGGGTGGGACCCACACAGAGGTATCGCAGGTATACATGCTGCAGCCGTAGTTGGACCTGTAGCCAACCGTGGATATTAAAATCCTGCAGGTTGCTTTCATAAGTCATTTTCAAGTTGCGCCGCGAAGGAAATCCGAGAGCTCTTCTTCAGATCTGCTGAGTTCGGGCGATTTTCTACAAATTTTGTCACCGTACAAGTGTTCTACACTATCTTGGTAACGTATGCATGTATTGTTTCCAGTTTTTATCCGTTGGAAAATGAATTATCATATGAAATGCATCTAAACACATAGTAGTGATTATGTATGCTCAAATGACTTAATAAAAAATATTCAACATAGTAAATGTTAGTATTAAACCATGTTGAACATAATGATGTGAAAATTTTGACTTCTGAGACAGTCAAATTGGCACATTTTTCTGCCATTTCTTATCATATTTGAGGACAAATGAGCAAAAGGTAAAAAGGCAAAGTACTCCTGGTATTGAGGTTAACCTTATGGATTGATGTTTTTTTATTTCTAATGCATATATTATGTATATGACTTTGGGGCAGGTGTGCTACTGAATGGTCACCTTGTCATGCCTATGTGCATGTAGATAGTCCGATTTACAAAGGGGACTATGGCAAAATTTTCCAAAATATAGGCATTTGATTAATCATATAATTTTAATTCTACTGTATATGTATGTTAAAGTAATGCATGCATGCATGTAGTCATAAAATACATTTTGAAAAGCTCCAGGCTAGAAAATATCGCACCCTTTCTGAGGTGATTTAGAGACTTGTTGTCCAGATATTATGGATTTGGATCAGCCGAGTAGTTCCCGCAAGACCACTTCTGGTGTACGGAGGAGGGCTTCTGAAGTGCCTCGACCCCGTTTTGTTAGACAACCTCGTCGGTTGGTGGAGGCGGTGATACGTCCAGTCTAGGTTGATGTGTCGGACGCCGAGGACGCGAAGGAGGATTTTCCGATTGCGAACCCCGCTCCTGCTACGCATGTTCCCCATAGGGACCTCCCGAGTATTCAGATGGCAAACCCAGAGCTTCTGGGTGATTTGAGTCGACATCCCTCGATGTATTTGCATGCCAACGAGGTATGACGTTAGATCTTAATCTTCCTTCTTTCCTATTGATGAGGATTAAAGGGTTTTGATGTTGATCTTCATTTCATGTAGGTTCCGGGCTTTACACAGCCTCGAGGGAACTGGTTCAGCATTCACTCCATGTACCAGGCTCTTCATCCTGACTATAGAGCGGTAGTGCATGACTGGGGTTTTGGAGCATTCTTTTCCATCCTTCCCTGTCGTTGTCCCTGGGGTTATCTCAGGGCATTGTCTGAGTGATGGTTTCATCAGACTCAGTCACTCCATCTATTGGATTGCGAGGTGATGATGACGCCGATGGATTGGCGATTTATCACAAGTATGGAGTTTGGAGGGGTGCCAGTGCCTTGCATGTCGAATATTACCCCTACTGCCGTCAGATCCTTGTTAGGAGTTCCAACGGAGGCGCTCAAAGGCAGGACTATCCGTTCGAGTCCTTTGGCGTAGATCTTTATGAAAGGCTTTTGAGTGAACCCATGCTTGATGATGTCAGAATCAGGGATCGCATTCTTCAGCGATTGTTCCCGATGATCATTAGGGGCTGCTTCATAGCAGAGAACTCTTCTACGGTGTCCTTCGCTTTGATCAGCACCATGCGTCATGTGGACCGTATTGGAGAGTATGATTGGGGTTCCTACAACTTCGCTTATTTCCTTAAGGGCATGCGTATGCGCTCACAGGGTTTGACTGAGGCTTGGCTAGGATTTTACCCATTTCTGCTGATGAGTATTTCTCTTGTCATTTCCCATTTATAGGTTTAGAGTGTTTACTGACCGCAGATGTTTTTCCATTGTGTTGGCAATTTTGGGCCTATGAGAGGCTTCCATTCTTGCGTCCTGTGAGTGTGTTAGGTTTAGATACTTATCCACGAGGATGACGATAGCATCTTTCCATACTGGCGGAGGTCCATGTAGCTGAGGGTTTCACTCATTGCCGCCTGCAGTTGGAGTTGTTGACAGTTGATATTATCACATGGATTCCTTATTCCGGGAACATTTGGCCATCGGATTTGAGGATGGGTACCCGACTGGCGTCGAGTATGTGATTTCCACCCGAAGAGTTCCTCTCTTTACAGATGGAGGATGGGAGATACATTTAGGAGAGCGTGTTATTAGGAGCACCACAGAGGAGATTCGTATGCCGATCTTGCCTCCTGTCAGGCGTCATTGGCATGTATCGCAGTCATCCGTCACTGATATCCCATTGTTGAGGGTTGACGACTTTGTTGTAAGAACCCGAATTTTCAGAAAATATTAAAATAAGAATTTAGTAAATAGAATTCTTAAGGCATGTGAAGGCATGTCGGGGACAATGGTTCCGAGCGTGACGCATGTAGTCATTACAAAACACTACGTTGCGGCCCAACGTAGTGGTACAATAGGCTGGCCACCTAGTGTACGTGTGGAGGGTGTTTTCAATCTTTGTGATTGATAAACACTCTGGTTGGTAGTGTGGATAATTGTGTTGAAGCACTAGTTCACGGTGTTATGACCCCTCAGCATAATTTGGAATCTGAGTAATTCATACTACTTCCCGATTATTGAAAAATCGTGGAAGATTCTTATTCTTCTGTGTGATGAATGTAGTGAGTAGAATGTTCCTTAAAAAAGAGAATGTGGTAGAATTCAAATGAGAAAGTTATAATAAAACTTCCGAAAAGAGAATGAATAAAATTATTCAAAAGAATATGTAATATTCAAAATAGTGCCGAGTAGAGGAGGTGTGACACCCCCAAATCCGGGTACTTCGATTCCACGGGATTTGGTGTTCACTAAACAAATATCATCTATCTATTTACCCATAATAAATGCAAACCATGCAATAGATAGAAATAAAATCTTCCCTTTATAGGGTTACAACATCTGAATCATAAATATAATCACAGGTTAAACTAAACTTAAACATCTGTGCGAAAATATAAACAATAAGTCTTAAACAACATCATTAACTCAAAGCTAACATAAATACATCATCAAATAAAATAACAAGTCTTCATCACTTGTTAACCTTGCCCTTGCCTTTACTAGTGGAAGGTTCATCAGTTCTTTCGTTCTTAACTGTAATGTTATTATTAAGCATGAGTGAGCACTATTGCCCACAAGTACAATAAGGAAATAACAGTATAATAACATGCGAGTAAATCAAAGACATCTGAATAAAAGCTCAACTTTTGAATCAAGAATGAATAACAAGAATCAAAAGAATTCTGAGGGTCATAAGACCTTGAACTATGTCCTAGGTTATCAAGGGTTATACTTGAAACCTTTAACAGTCATAAGACTATGGACCTTTCTACTCGTACTTAGGGGGATCAGCCCTTAGTACCATACTATGCACAATATCTTAACGTTAACGCATAAGTAAATCCCTTTGCAGGGTTTGTTCATCTCAGTTTGACATTCGAGTCCGCGCCAAAGGAGAGTTTGGTTTGGATAATTCATTAAGGGTTCTGAAATCTATAACGCTCATCAACTATGGACTAGTCGAATCAATAAGGGTTCGCTAGTCTAATAAGGTTCAACAATAATGATATTCGATTTGAATAATAATCTCAGGACGTATACAATAGGACAATTATTGTATAATTGAATCATGGTTTGAAAAGATAATCAATCTTTAATATAACATTTGAACTTGAATAATAATAATGATAATTTACTCGAGGTAAATAATAAACTTGAACAATAATGACAAGTAGGGTTAGGAAACTTGCCTCGTGCGTAGATACACTTTAACTAAGCACGTTCTTTGATTTAAATCCTACATATCATTCATATTCACAATACCAGTTAATTATAACTTAACTAATCATCATAAACTCATTCTCTTTGTCTACTTGATTATTAAATATACTTAGTTAATTTACCACTTTGTCATATAATTTACACATCATGAATAACAAGCTAATTATGCATTCAATAATTCAATCCACATGTAATTATGTTATTTACATGTTAAGTATCTATTTTAACATCTCATTATACTTATAACATGTTTACATGTTCATTACATTAAGTTAACAATACATTGCTAGACTTAACACTTAAAAAAAATTACATTTCTGGACCAATCTGCAGAGTGGTGCCTGGCTATTTCCGCTTATACTAGGTCTTGGCATCATCATCGGACACTTGGCACTTTGCATTGGCGGTAGCTATGCACATGAGACTTATATATTTGGTCAAGGCATGTAAGACGCTGACTCAGAAACCTGCTTTTGCAATTCGCGAAAATTGCAGAACACAACCCAAAAACTCCAATTAAATTACTACTACACGAAATTAATCATACCCACATGTTATAATTCATGCATAAACAATACCCAACATTTATAGAATGGTTTTAACCCATTAAAACACATAATCAAAGAGTTAAAAATCTATAATTTCACTGACTTTGATGTTCTTGAAGGTTTTGAAAAAAAAACATGAAAATTGATACTACGGATTCGTTATAACACCGAATCCATTCGTTTAAAGTTTGGTCTCTTCGTATCAACATGTATAATAATATATGAGTGTAAAATTTAGGGATAATATACGATCAATACATAAAATATCACGGATAAGGCCATAAGGCCAAAACCCATACTCTGTAATTTTGTAGAAATCATATACGATGTAATATTATGAAAGTGATGATATGGAATCATGCAATATATATATATATATATATATATAAATACGATTTGATACCTCTTAACCCATAAATAACTCATAAATATAACTCCTTTCTCAATCACAGAGGCTTTATAGAAAACTGTGAAAGTCATTTCTTTATCAAAACTTGAATACGTGAAATATAGATTTTGGGAGGGAGAGATTATCCTGAGAATAAAGTATATATATGTAGGCTTAGATTCTTTCTTCAATCACTGAGTTCTTACAAAATCTTCTGAACTCTCTCTTGAATATCTCAATCTCTCTCTCTGTATCTCTAGACTTAGGCAAATAATGAATAAAAGAAAAAGACGTCTGATAATTAAAGGAGAAGAACTGACGTAGAAGTGGTCAGTTGGCCCAATCATGGGTTAACTGTTGATAACTCCCCCTAGGACCTTGTTTGGCTTAGCAAGAATAGATTACAAAACTAATTAATTTAATAAAGCTTTATCACAGTTTAATTAATGTCACACTCCTTCATAAAATAAATCAATATTTTATTTAATTTGCTTTAAATAAAATATAATAAATTCTCATAATTGAATTTCTGATTACTAAATAATGTCACATTATTAACTCTCTAATTAATAATTAAATTAATTAAATAACATCATGCTTAATTAAATATTTCATTTAATTCAATAAGCTCACATAATTACATATTTGAATATTAATTATTCTCTACATTAATTTAATAAATGTAACACATATAATTAAATTAATCTACCACAATTGCATCAATTAATTATTAAATCTAATAATTAAATCATCGAAAAATATTTATTTAATTCAATAAATATTAAAATTAATTTATAAAAATCTCGTTCGTCACATCTTTCCCCCCTTAAAAGGATTCTGTCCCCAGAATCACGACTCAATAATTTCGACCCGTTACATTCTCCCCCCCCTACAAAGATTCTGTCCCCAGAATTGCTTACACATAACTAAGTAAATAAATGAGGGTAATTCTTCAACATATTCTCTTCGAGTTCCCACGTAGCTTCTTCAGCGTTGTGGTTCCTCCAAATTACCTTAACAGAAGGTATAACTTTATTTCTGAGAACTTGTTCTTTTCGGTCGACAATTAATTTAGACAGGAATTTCTTCGTAAGATAAGTCTTTCTCAAAATGCAGGGGTTCATATTCAATTACATGCTTGTAATCGGCTTTGTATGGTCGTGTCTACGAAACATGGAAGACGTTGTGGACATTCTCGAGTCTTTGGAGGTAAGGCTACCTTGTACGCAACTTCTCCGATTCTTCTCAGTACTTCAAAGGGTCCAATGAATCTTGGGCTCAATTTTCCTTTCCGAACCTGATCTTCCCCTTCCAGGGAGAGACCTTCAAGAAAACATAACTACGTGATTCAAACTCGATATTTTTACGATGTGGATCAGCGTATTTCTTCTATCGATCTTGAGCCGCTACCAATGTGTTCGGATCACTTCGACTATTTCGCGTCTCTGTATTGTACCAATTACGCCCTAGCAATTGTCTTTCACCAATTTCATCCCAATAAAACGGAGTTATGCACTTTCTGTCGTATAACGCTTTGTAAGGCGGCATGCCAATACTAGTGTGGTAACTGTTGTTGTAGCCGAACTCTACTAACGGTAGGTGATCATCCCAATTTCCTTTGAAGTCCATCACACAGACTCTTAACATATCTTCTAACGTTTGAATTGTTCGTTCGCTTTGTCCGTCTGTTTGAGGGTGATAAGATGTACTCATTCGCAATTGCGTACCCATGTATTCCTGAAGACGTTTCCAGAAATTTGATGTGAAGCGCGGATCCCTATCTAAAACAATTGATACCGGAACTCCGTGCCTCAAAACAATCTCATTTACGTATAGCCTTGCCAACTGATCCAAGTTGAATCTGATTTGATAGGAAAGAAGTGTGCGGATTTCGTCAGTCGGTCAACGATAACCCATACTGCGTCGTAGCCTTTCTGAGTCGTCGGAAGGCCAACCACGAAGTCCATTGTAATATGTTCCCATTTCCATTTTGGGATCTCTAACGGTTGTAGCAATCCACTCGGTCTCTGATGTTCTGCCTTCACTTTCTGACAGGTCAGACATTTGGCAACACATTTCGTAACATCACGTTTCAAATTCGGCCACTAGAAATGTTGTCTAAGATCTTGGTACATCTTGGTACTACCAGGGTGAATCGAATATCGTGAACTATGAGCCTCGCTCAAAATTTCTTCCTTAATCTCATGTACTGGTGGAACCCAAATTCTACTTTCAAATCTCAGTAATCCTTCCTTATCCATCTTAAATCTTGGTTCAGTTCCTTCAGATATCTTCTTTGTCACCATTTTACATTCTTCGTCCTGAAGCTGAGCCTCCTTAACTTTATCCAATAGGGTTGTACCAGATTGCATCTGAAATAGCTTCTCATCAATTTCCATAGGATACTTCACCTCTAACTCCAGTTTCTCCATTTCTGAAATTAACTACTCCTGAGCAGTTAACTTCATAAATTTTTCACGACCCTTTCTACTTAAGGCGTCGGCAATCACATTTGCTTTACCCGGATGGTATAAAATCTCACAGTCGTAATCCTTAATTAATTCCAACCATTTCTTTGACGCATATTCAAATCCTTCTGTGTAAAAATATATTTTAGACTCTTGTGGTCCGTATATATTTCACACTTCTCCTCGTAGAGATAGTACCTCCAAATTTTCAAAGCAAAAACAACTGCAGCTAACTCCAAGTCTTGGGTCGGATATCCCTTCTCGTAATCCTTCAATTGTCGTGATGCATACGAATGACCTTCTTAGCTTTTGCATCAAAGACACGCCCAAGTCCTTTACGCGACGCATCACTATAAACAACAAAATTTCCTGTATCGTCCGGAAGAGATAACACAAGTGCCGTACTCAACCTCTTCTTTAATTCTTGAAAACTTTCCTCACACTTATCCGTCCATACAAATTTCGCAGCTTTTCGAGTTAAATTCGTTAACGGAGTTGCGATCTTGGAAAAGTCTTGTGTGAACCTTCTATAATAGCTCGCCAATCCAAGAAAACTTCTTACTTCCGACGGTGTTCTCGGTTGATCCCAGTTAATCACAGCTTCGACTTTTGATGGATCTACCGAAATTCCGTTTTTATCGATCACGTGACCAAGAAATTGTACCCGTTCAATCCAAAATTCACATTTCGAAAACTTGGCGTACAACTTCTTCCTTCTCAATACTTCCAACGTTAATCTCAAATGTACTTCGTGTTCTTCTTTGGTTTTCGAATATACCAAAATGTCGTCTATAAATACCACTACGAATTTGTCCAAAAACGGCTTGAACACACCATTCATTAGTCCCATAAATGCTGCAGGAGCATTCGTAAGACCAAATGACATTACTAAAAATTCGTAGTGACCATATCGCGTTACGAATCAGCTGCCTTGATACATCCTCCGCCTCACCTTCATTGATGATAACCACTTCTCAAGTCTATCTTGGAAAAGTATCTCGCTCCCTTTAATTGATCAAACAGGTCGTCGATCCTCGGTAATGGATATCTATTCTTAATCGTGACCTTGTTCAGTTCTCTGTAATCAATACAGAGCCGCATCATTCCATCCTTCTTCTTCACAAACAACACAAGCGCTCCCCACGGCGATATGCTCGGTTGAATGTACTTCTTATCCAGTAATTATTGTAGTTGTACCAATAGTTCTTTCATCTCAACTGGTGTCATTCGGTATGGTGTCTTCGATATTGGAGCAGTTTCGGGTGCCAAATCGATCACGAAATCTACCTCTCTATCCGGTGGAAGTCCTGGTAAATCGTCTGGAAATACGTCGACGAAGTCCTTTACAATCGGTTTCTTCTACCTTCGGATTCTCTTTTCGACTGTCGACTATGTAAGCTAAGTACCCTACACAGCCTTGTCTTAATAACTTCCTGGTCTGCATCATCGTCAGACAACTCACTTGTCTAGGCGACTTGCTACCATAAAACACAACCTTTGACGGAGTCATAAGGTTAATACACTTCTTTTGGCAATCAATTACAGCCCCGTAATTGAATAACCAGTCCATTCCCAAAATAACATCAAATTCCCCAAGTCGAATAGGGATAAGATTTACGTTCATGATATTACCCTTAATATCCACTCTACAATTCTTATGCACGCATTTCTTAAGGATTATTTCTCTTCACAATTTCTATGTTCATGGGGTAATCCAATTCATTCTTAGGCAAATCTAAATTCTTGGCAAAATCATCGGATATAAAGGAACAAGTAGCACCCTAATCAAATAAAACATAAGCATTAATTTTATTTATCGAATGATACCCACACCACATCACGGATTGAATCGCATCTTGCAAGCACCGTCATGTTGAAAGTCCGGCTGGCGATTATTGATATTCGATTTGTTGCGGTTGGTTCGGTGATGGTTAATGCACTTTTACTGTTATTTCCCCGGTTTCCTCCTGATCCTGACCCTCCCGATCCCTTCTTGGGACAGTCTATTGCTAGATGATCCTTCGAACCACAAGTAAAACAAGCACCCTTCTTTGGGTTTGGACAGTTTGGTGTTATGTGGCCTTCCTGACCACAATTGTAGCACACTCTTTTTCCTTTCATACAAACTCCCAGATGGGCTTTCCCGTAAGTCGGGCATGCTTCGATTCTTTTCTTCTGATTACCTTGCTGATTTCCCGATGATGAGCTGTCGTTCCACCTTATCTTTTGATTGAAATTTTCACCTCCTGTGCCACTTCCACTGGCCTTTTTATTAATTTCACCTTCACTCTTCTTCTTCTTCTGATCTTGATTGTACTTGGTCACCGCATCGCTTCCACCTTCAGCGAGGATGACCTTTTCCAAAACTCCGGCAAATGTGTTTATCTGAAACATTGATACTTTACTGTATACCTAAGGCTTTAGTCCTTGTTCGAATCTTCTGGCCTTTCTCTCTCTCGTCAGTGTGTACTTGGTACGGGGCGAACCTTGCCAACTCGTTGAATTTAGCCGCGTAGTCAGGTACACTCATGTTTCCCTGCTTCAGTTCCAGAAATTGAACCTCCATCTGATTCTGCGAACTAGTTGGGAAATACATTTCGAAAAACATTTCATTAAATCTCTCCCACGTAATTACACATTCACCTCCTCGTACTTTGTTTGCTTGCCACCAGTAGCTAGCCTTCGACTTCAGCAGAAACGTTGCAAAAGCGGTCTTTTGGTCTTCTCTAACCCTAGCAATGTCGAAAACCTTCTCTATTTCCATAACCCACGTTTGAGCCTCAATTGGGTTCATGGAGCCTTTGAACTCTGGCGGTCCCACCGCCTTGAAGTCTTTAAACGTTGTGTTTGGTGGAGCTTGAGGTTGATTGTTCATTGCTCCAGTCAGTAAGTTAACTAACTGTTGAACGAGATTTGCGTTGGTATTGTTATTACTGGTTGACTCTTCCTGAGCCGGTTGACGTTGTTGTCTTCTCTTTGGCGGCATTTTTCTGTTAAATAAACGCTTATTAGAACTTAATTTATTTCTCTAAATAGTTAAGGCATTACTCAACAATTTAACATATCACTTAACACATCATCTCAAACAACTTGATATATTTGCATTCAAATCAAAGTTTTAACATTAAACGATAGCATAACTGCTATTTACATAAACTGTCCTGGAATAAAGAATCCACAGGATTTAAAACATTCAAATATTCTTTCATTCATAAGCATGTCAGAATTTACATCTAAAAACTAATTAAGTTCTTCACATAATTAAATAAATCATATCACTGTCGGTCAAGATACTGATTAGCCTTGTTACGCTCCTCTTCTAAGATGCGATACATCGTCCTGCGATCCATCAAGTACAATGGTGGTCCTTCGAATTGGATCGGGTATCTCAGAACTCGATCTTGAGTCTCATTCATTGCCTTATTAAGTGTAGAGTACGTTTCCCTAATCTTCGCTTTCTTTGCACGACTATCATCCTCTACACGATCAGCTCGACGTGATTCTCTTACCCATCCTTCCTCTGCTATGTTCAGTCTTTCGGAGGTTTCCTTCAGTTCCTTCTTCAGCTTTTCTATCTCCTCGGTCTTATCTTCAGTTTGACCCTTCTCATGGACCAAATCCCATTCTACATTTCCCAGTCGAGAGTGAAGAGTCGAAATCTCCCTCTCCTTCTCGCTTTCTAGAGTAATATCTTTGAATAACCGCCGCTCACCAAATCCTCGACCTCATCTCGTAACTCTACGTTACGGTCGTATAACATGTCATAGATCTCAGCATCAATGGTGTACCGTGGTAACTCCTCTTCTTCCTCTTCCTCTTCCTCAACAAATTCTTCCTCAGGATTCTCCTAAGGATCAGTCTCAGGTTCATACTCCTGACCAACAACGGTGATCAATAGAGATGATTCCCTCTGCACCAGCTGCTCCCTAACGACATGTATGTCTCGGGGCTCCTCCTATGTCGGTACTATAGGTACACGTGGTTCCTCCTCAGTAGGTATTATAGGTACATGGGGTTCTTCCTCCCCAGCTTGACTAGCTTCTCCAACATTCGACATCCTGACAACAAAATTTTAAGTTTTAGTTACTAAGTCATATCATCTAACGCATACTTTAACACATAAACACATAAGGTCTTTTATTATCTTCAATGAATTACATAAATTCATTTCTTATAACTCGATAAGAGTTTTCCATCACTATCTTCTTTCTATAAGGCTAATACCTAAGGTTGTTCCCCCACCTAAGGTTCATAACCTACAACTTTGATACCAACTTGTGACACCCCCAAATCCGGGTACTTCGATTCCACGGGATTTGGTGTTCACTGTACAAATATCATCTATCTATATACCCATAATAAATGCAAACCATGCAATAGATTGAAATAAAATCTTCCCTTTATAGGGTTACAACATCTGAATCATAAATATAATCCCAGGTTAAACTAACCTTAAACATCTGTGCGGAAATATAAACAATAAGTCTTAAACAACATCATTAACTCAAATCTAACATAAATACATCATCAAATAAAATAATAAGTCTTCATCACTTGTTAACCTTGCCCTTGCCTTTACTAGTGGAAGGTTCATCAGTTCTTTCGTTCTTAACTGTAATGTTATTATTAAGCAAGAGTGAGCACTATTGCCCACAAGTACAATAAGGAAATAACAGTATAATAACATGCGAGTAAATCAAAGACATCTGAATAAAAGCTCAACTTTTGAATCAAGAATGAATAACAAGAATCAAAAGAATTCTGAGGGTCATAAGACCTTGAACTATGTCCTAGGTTATCAAGGGTTATACTTGAAACCTTTAACAGTCATAAGACTATGGACCTTTCTACTCGTACTTAGGGGAATCAGCCCTTAGTACCATACTATGCACAATATCTTAATGTTAACGCATAAATAAATCCCTTTACAGGGGTTGTTTATCTCAGTTTGACATTCGAGTCTGCACCAAAGAGAGTTTGGTTTGGATAATTCATCAACGGTTCTAAAATTTAGAACGCTCATCAACTATGGACTAGTCGAATCAATAAGGGTTCGCTAGTCTAATAAGGTTCAACAATAATGATATTCGATTTGAATAATAATCTCAAGACGTATACAATAGGACAATTATTGTATAACTGAATCATGCTTTGAAAAGATAATCAATCTTTAATATAACATTTGAACTTGAATAATAATAATGATAATTTACTCGAGGTAAATAATAAACTTGAACAATAATGACAAGTAGGGTTAGAAAACTTGCCTCGTGCGTAGATTACACTTTAACTAAGCACGTTCTATGATTTAAATCCTACATATCATTCATATTCACAATACCAGTTAATTATAACTTAACTAATCATCATAAACTCATTCTCTTTGTCTACTTGATTATTAACTATACTTAGTTAATTTACCACTTTGTCACATAATTTACACATCATGAATAACAAGCTAATTATGCATTCAATAATTCAATCCACATGTAATTATGTTATTTACATGTTAAGTATCTATTTTCACATCTCATTATACTTATAACATGTTTACATGTTCATTACATTAAGTTAACAATACATTGCTAGACTTAACACTTAAAAAAATTATATTTCTGGACCATTCTGCAGTGGTGGCTGCCTACGCTTATACTAGGTCTTTAAGGTTATTGCATGGTAGTGGCATTCTTGATAGGACATTTGGCATTTGTGGCACGGGACTTAATGCGTTGAGGTATGGCACATGGCATGAAGCGAGAACTGCTCGCAATTCGCGAAAATTGCAGAACACAACCCAAAAACTCCAATTAAATTACTACTACACGAAATTAATCATACCCACATGTTATAATTCATGCATAAACAATACCCAACATTTATAGAATGGTTTTAACCCATTAAAACACATAATCACAGAGTTAAAAATCTATAATTTCACTGACTTTGATGTTCTTGAAGGTTTTGAAAATAAAACATGAAAATTGATACTACTGGATTAAGTTATAACAATCGAATCCGCTCGCTTAAAGTTTGGTCTCTTCGTATCAATATGTATAATAATATACGAGTGTAAAATTTAGGGATAATATACGATCAATACATAAAATATCACGTATAAGGCCATATGGCCAAAATTCATACTCTATAATTTTGTAGAAATCATATACGATGTAATATTATGAAACTGATGATATGGAATCATGCAATATATATATATATATATATATATATATATATATAAAATGTGATTTGATACCTCTTAACCCATAAATAACTCATAAATATAACTCCTTTCTCTATCACAGAGGCTTTACAGAAAACTGTGAAAGCCATTTCTTTATCAAAACTTGAATACGTGAAATATAGAATTTGGGAGGGAGAGATTACCCTGAGAATAAAGTATATATATGTAGGCTTAGATTCTTTCTTCAATCACTGAGTTCTCACAAAATCCTCTGAACTCTCTCTTGAATATCTCAATCTCTCTTTCTCTGTATCTCTAGACTTAAGCAAATAATGAATAAAAGAAAAAGACGTCTGATAATTAAAGGAGAAGAACTGACGCAGAAGTGGTCAGTTGGCCCAATCATGGGTTAACTGCTGATAACTCCCCTAGGGCCTTGTTTGGCTTAGCAAGAATAGATTACAAAACCAATTAATTTAATAAAGCTTTATCACATAGTTTAATTAACGTCACACTCCTTCATAAAATAAATCAATATTTTATTTAATTTGCTTTAAATAAAATATCATTAATTCTCATAATTGAATTTCTCATTACTAAATAATGTCACATTATTAACTCTCTAATTAATAATTAAATAAATTAAATAACATCATGCTTAATTAAATATTTCATTTAATATAATAAGCTCACATAATTACATATTTGAATATTAATTATTCTCTACATTAATTTAATAAATGTAACACATATAATTAAATTAATCTACCATGAATCACATCAATTAATTATTAAATCTAATAATTAAATCATCGAAAAATATTTATTTAATTCAATAAATATTAAAATTAATTTATAAAAATCTCGCTCAATATAAGAGGCGCTGTGATTCCGAGGACTAATCCTTATAAGGGGGAGAGGATGTAAGAACCCTAATTTTCGTAAAATATTAAAATAAGAATTTAGTAAATAAAATTCTTAAGGCGTATGAAGGGTTCAAATAAGAATATATATATATATATATATATATATATATATATATATAATGTGTGTGTGTATTACGAGGTATGTGGTATTGTGTTACATATGGTAATATGAGCTATGTAATAAGTGATGATGTGTTTAATAAATATATATATATATATATATATATTATTATATATTTATTATGAATTATAGAGATGAATTAGTAAAGAAGATGGATAGAAGTATATCTATTGATTATGTGAAATTATTTCATAATAGTAAGTTGGTGACATTAAATATCTTTGATAATCACCAATTCCAGAGTATTTGTATGAGTAAGTATCAAGTCTAAGGTATTGCAACCGTACCCTTTAATAGTGGATGTATAGGAGCTGGGCTAAACAATTCCTTTAGAGAGCGGAAGTATATACGAATTAGTAACCGATCTAACTCATTGTGAAAACAGTGTAGACGAGACGGAAACTACTTTGTTGGTTGTTTGTGGGAAACTACTCAGTGTACTATATTGAATACTATTAAAGACTCGAGGTGTGTTAGGTTTGGACTTGTATGCGTATACGTTGTCGACGAGACAATAGAATCGATATACCTTTAAGGTGGTTAGAGAATTATTACGTAATTCAATACATGGCAAGAAGCGAAGATGAAAGGAATGTATGTATGTGTTATATTTGAGTGATTGTGTTATTGGTGGTAAAAAGACGTAAAGGAGTTGTATAGTTGGTTACACTAATAAGGGAAAATAGAGTTTTAGAACTCGAAGTGTGATCCTTAAATTGTTAAGGAAAATAGTAATCGATGGTGTGAAACCCAAGAGGGGATTGATGTTAGACGAGTTAACACTCAAGGAGGATGTGTAAAATATTTAGAAGCATAAAGTTTTAGTTCTGCTAATGCAGAACTTGTCTGCCTGGAAATTTGGTATGGCGCAGCTGCGCCATTACCAAGCCTATGACCAGCGCAGTTGCGTTGGTTTGTAAAATCAGTTTTTGGAATTTAAGTTTAAGAAATGGGTATTAAGGACTCATAAGGATAATAAAAATCTTAAATGATGGTTAAGTTGCCCATGAATGGATTTGAATAAGAGTTAGTTAATTAACCCGGATTAATTATTGGTTAATTGAAAGTGATATTATAGAATATTATATTTTATTAATTAGTGTTATACATACTAATTAGTGTAAGATAATGAATGATTAATACTAATTAATCGTTGTGATATTAAAATGTGATTATGGGTGGGGAATACCTACTTGAATTAAACTTAGCCCAAATCAAATATTAATGTGGACATTATCATTAAATAATATTACTATGTGTGATATGGAAAATGTGAGCAGTAGTAATATATAATACATACGGCTTAAGAATACGTGAAGTGTGACATTTAATTGGGACTAATGATATAAGGTACCAAGTGGTACAGTGAAATCATATGTAGTGGTAATACAGAAATGATTAGATATCTGTGTATTCTAGAAACTGAGAAAGGAATTAAATGTTTAAATAAATATTATTATTAAATAATGTGGTTATGTGGTTATGTGAGAAGTAAAAATAATTATGGGAAATACCCGGACAATAATGCCTAACTGCGTTATTTTATTACGTGTATTTACTGTACATGGATTATATGTATGTTGCATAACATCTACTACCTTGAAATATTAAATCATATTGTGACATTAAGTTATAACTAATGTATGGTTGAGATGTGTATAAAATATAACATAAGAGTAGTAATGGGTATGAGTGTTGCAAGGATGCTGAGATAATTGGCTTGTCCCAAATTTAGTGTCCTATTTGCTCCCTATTTCTCCTTCACATGTAGAACATAAAGGCTAAGACCTATGTTCTTTTTTTCTTCCAAGCTCATTCTAGCTCGTGATTATGGGGGGGGGGGGGGATGGTTATGATGATGATCTCCAACAACCATTTACCAACTCTCTCTTAACCTTCATACAATCCTTCAATTCATGGGTTTAATTTAGTGGAAGATGACAATATTTGTGTATTAGTTTTTCTATATATATGGACTCTTCTTCTCCAATTGCTATTGCTGAGAATTCTATTGAGGGTGAGGTTGAGAGTATACAAGTATTCTAGGACATTGGGAGTTCATTAGGAGCAAGTTCCTTCATATTGCACAGGTATAACCCCATTCATTGCTTTCCAATTTCATTCTCTGTCAAAATAAAGTTCATGAGTTCTTGAATTTCAAAATTCTTGATTTATAGAATTGGATGATAATGAGGTTGGGTAATGTTCATATAGTTGTTATATAAAGATACAAACATGTTTAAACTGATACATGAGTGTTTAAGAATGATTTCATGAGTGAATTCAGTGGTTAGGCTAGTAATCTGCCGAAGTAGACTGCTACTGGTTTGAACCAGACATAGCGCAGCTGCGCCGGATTAACACTGAGGCGTACCTAGCTATTCTGAGAGTATTATGAGAAAGTGAACTGTAGGTTTTACGAACCTAATTAGGAAATAATGTAACATTGTTATTACATTAAGAATGTATGAATGTATGACTAATGAACATGAATCCATAATTATATAACTGTGTAGGAATACACGAAGTGCAGATAAGCGTTAAGCAGTTAAGTCGTAGTTCATAAACTACGAATCAGGCAAGTCTTTCAGTTCCTATTTGATATATGAATTCGATAACTGCTAGTTAAGCTATATTATGTTAGGCGAATGTTGATGTATATATATGAAATGCATATGAGATATGTATGAAATTGAAAATTGATCTTTGATGATATGTTTGTGATATAAATCTTTATGCCTGTTATATGTGAAGTAACATGCGTAGTAAATATTAATTGATTATGAATGCATGAATTGAGTATGTTATTATATGATATGTGCTGCATAAAAACTGTTAGAATTGTTGGGCTGTCAAGCTCACCCTTGTAAATAACCACTCTTGCAGGTTAAGGACACACGATAAAGGTTACGTATTACTTGATTGATAAAGTTCAATCACATCAGAGGAGATTGATTTGTTTAATTATATATATGTTCCTGAACCATGTTTAGGTTCTAGTAGATATAATTGATTGTAGTTACGATGTGTAATACATGTTAGCTTATAAAGTTGTACAATGTGATACATAGAAAAATTCGAATCGAGATGTAAGGGTTTATATGAAAATAGAATGAAGTGAATCATAGAATAATTTGATTCAGGGATTTGTAATTAATTCAAGTTAAGAAATCAATAAAAGAATTATTTTCAAAGGAGATTGAAAAAGTTTAAATTATTCCGCATATTTATATAACATCGAATGTGATGTAATACAGGAATAGTAAATGACCAAGTTGTGAAACTTATAAAAGTTCGGGGATTGTGCAGATCCTGGTAATGGAAAGAATTTATATTCTAAATTATAATAAGCAAAGTTATATTCATTAAGTTATGAATAATATATATAAATAGTTTGACAATAGTAGTATCGTGGCGGACCGGATCCGAAGTTCTAAGGGACCCGGATTTGGGGGTGTCACATTTGCATTGTCAGAGAGTCCCTACACAGGAGATATTCCAGCGCAGGTGGTTCCCTCGTACTATTAGAGCCCAGTCCCGTGCCACTCAGTTCATGGGAGATATGGTTCCAGAATTCGCGATGACGACGGAGTGGATAGCCTGTGTTAGAGATCCAACTCATATGACAAAGATTTACAGTTTGACCCAATGACTGGAGACGAGCACATTTCTTTATCCAAAGATTTGGGCGGTAGATCCCAGAGAGGCAGCGGTCGTTTGATCCTTCCAGCCAAAGGTACCGGTCCCTCGATGGCCCATTTTGTTTCTTAGGTGGCAGATCCTCCTTTGTATAGTCTCGCCATCCCCGCTGATATAGATCCAGTGACTCAGGAGGAGTTACATCAGGTGGACAGGATTGATGATGTAGACATTGACACTATTATCTTCTTCTGATGTGTATTCTCGTTATCTCTTTTGATAGGTCTATGTTAGTAGTAGGGCGTATGTGCCTCATTTCCCTGTATTTGTAGCTGTACAGAGATGGTGTATTAGATGTTGATACAACTTAGGAATGTATGCACAGTTTTTCATTCCCTATATCATATTGCCATCTATTATCTACAATGCATGTATCATGTTATGTATTTGTATGTCCAGAGATATTCAGCATTGACCCCTGGATGGTCTTATGACACGGCCCGTACAGATGTCTTCTTCGACAGTTAACCGTATTGATCATACCTCACCATTATTGGTGGCATCTGGTATGCGATCGTGGTATGATAGCATGTCACCATCAGACAGGGTGATCGTAGATCACTTGTTGCAACATACTATGACTCTGTTGATGTTTCAGGTTCCCATAAGATTCCTGGATGGCATGCTGGAGCACTGGGTATTGGAGAGGCAGGTTTTCCGATTTGGGACCCAGGAGTTGACTCCCACTCTGGAGGAGTATGCATGGTTGACGATGCTGCCACTGGACAAACCTTGCGTGCATATGGCTTTGGGGGACATGAAGTCGATGGTTCATGACCCTTACTGGATTAAGGCATAGGGTGGTTCAGGATGAGCTTACATCTAGCCACGTTATATCCCAGCGTTTTCTGTTTGACAGATTTGGCTCTAAGGATAGTTATACACGACATTCTGGGGATTTCACCACACCGGAGGATCATTGGCGTTTAGCTATGGTGGATGTACTGCTATTGTGTGTACTGTCTTATGTCTATATGCCACGGTACATGGATAAGATAGACATTGGAGTCATCATGGCAGTGAGAGCTCTCAGGGAGGTTCGTACCATCATACCGATGATTATAGTAAAAACTACGAGGTTTGGCCACATATCTTGCACTTATCCGATAGAGTATTTACTGGCAAATTTCTGCCTCTGCTATACGTGTGGTTTATGTCACACTTGAGACCGATTGGCACTTTTAGATGGCATGGGTATTGTTTCACCCATGATATAGTTATGTCATACTTCTTTCAGCCATCGGAGTGTACGGACGCTATGTCTTGGTCTATGTTTTTGGCGGATATCAGAGATCCGTTTGGCATTCTGTCGTGCACAGGGCTTAGCTCACCTTATATATTCATTACTCATGCTCCGGGCATGAACTATCTCCCTCTGGCTAGCCGTGATCTCGCAGTTTGACTAGTTCCAGGATTTTCATCCTTTCGAGAGGGCGTTGGGACAGCATTTAGCTTCTCGCTATCTTTCAGCAGAGGACCGATCCCGTGTGTATGCTTGTTGGGATCAGCTTGAGATAGCTGCTTTTTCTGTTAGTCATCCTGGTTGTTTCGCAGAGTATTTTGCATGGATGGAGACAAAGATTGCATCGGCTGCGGTAGTATCCACATTGCCGAGTAGTGATTCAGATGATGTGGAGCCCATAGAGGACATTCATTCCTACATCGAGGAGGAGCTAGTTGCCGGGTTGCCAGCATCTCCTTTAGATTCTCCCAGTGCTAGTACTGCTGTGATTCAGCATTCATCACAGTATTTTGAGCAAAGTCTTCATCTGATGACCTTCAAGAGAGACCAGGCTAGAGCCTTGATGTTGACTGCCCTTGATGGTAGAGACGCAGCTCTGTTAGAGAGAGACGAGGCATTAGCCCGCAGAGATGTCGCTGTCGCTGAGCGAGATGAGGCCAGATCAGCTAGAGATGCAGTAATAGTTGAGAGGGATAGTGACATATCTACCCGGGATGTAGCCGTCACAGATAGTACTGCTGTGAGGTCCCTTACCACTGGCATGATTGCAGAGATGAGTGCTTACATTGATGAGCATATGGTCACCATGAAGATGGCTACAGATCTGTTGGGTCGTGTGGATACTCTCGTACAGGAGACCACATCTTCGCCTCCTTCTGAGAGGGATGCCATGTTGGGCTTGTTAGCTCGCATATACCCTGACTTGTAGATGGGCTGGTATTTTCCTGCACAGACTAGCATAGCCATTTTTTCATGTATAGTTTACATTGTGTATATAAAATTGCAAATATATTTTTGATCACTTCCCTTTTAGATATGCTCTGATACTTGCTTGATATTTTGCCTGCTTCTTCAGGGCTTGTGATCTTGATGTCTTCTGAACTCTCCCCGGATGGATGGACATTGAGTTGTCTCTGGACAGTTCAGAATGGATCATTGATCTGTGTGTATCCCTACCATCTTTGGTGTCTTGGACTGGTTTGTGTATGGAAATGTGGAGAGGAGTGTGGCTTTCCTCTCTGAGATTGACCGCACCACAGATGGTCGCCAGTACCCCTATTCAGGAGGAGCCTAGTTATTCCATCTCTTATGGATTGGTGTTTTTCTTCAAGGTACAACCGCAGCTTAGATGGTCGCCAAATCTCCTATTTGGGAGGAGTTCAGGTAATTCCATCCTTTTGGTCTAAAGCCAATGAAATGTGGTGGATTGAAGGATGATCCCAGTACCAGATGACAAGTGTTTGTGTTTTGGTAGGGGATGAGACCGAACCATGAATGGTTGCCTACGTACTCCTATTTAAGAGGAGATCAGGTCTGCGTAGTTCGAACCTGGTGTAAGAGGTTCAAAGTTATATGGCAGAAAGGGTGTAGGAATGTTTTTGTAAAGAGAAGGGGGTAGAAATGTTTTTGTATTTTTTTATTGCGACTGGGCCATATGAAATGTTTGCATACGTACTCCTATTGAAGAGGAGATCAGGTCGGCGTAGTTCATCCCTCTGGGCAAGTTGAAAAACGTGATCCCATGTGCAGGTCAGACTGCGGGGAGGAGAAAGTTTGATCCTAGGTTGAGGATAAACTGCAGGTACGAAAAGTTTGATCCCATGTATGGGTAGCCAAACTACAAATGCGAGAGGTTCAATCCATAGTGGGATGACCTAACTTCTATGAGCGCAGTGAAGCCAGGCTGCTGGCTTGAAAAGTATATTTCCCTGAGGGGCAAAGTATGAAAAAGCATTGTATATGGTAAAGGGGTTAAAGAACCGGAATGACTGGTGATCTGATGATCCAACACCAGGATGTTTGCTTGATGGTAACCTCAGACATATTACCGTTTCACGACGTCCGAGTTGATGAGTTGTGGAAATTCATCGCCATCCATTTCTTGCAATCTGAGAGCGCCTCCTGTCAATACTTCTTTGACAACAAATGGGCATTCCCAGTTAGGAGCGAATTTTCCCTTAGATTGATCTTGGTTATCAATGATCTTCTTCAAAACCAAGTCATGTTGTTTAAACTGCCGTAGCCGGACTTTTCTATTGTAGGATCTGGCGATCCTTTATTGATATAACTGACCATGGAAGATAGCCGCGGTTCACCTTTCGTCTATTAGAGACAATTGGTGATACCTGTCTTGTACCCATTGGTCTTCCTCCAGCTGAGCATCTATCAACACTCTGAGGGATTCCATTTCAACTTCTATGGGGAGCACTACTTCCATCCTATAGGTTAATGCATAGGGGGTTGCCCCAGTGGAAGTGCGCATTGAGGTTCTATAGGCTAACAAAGTAAGAGGCAATAGGTCAGGCCATCCTTTGTGGTTAACGGACATCTTTTACATAATCTTCTTGATATTTATGTTAGTCGCTTCAACAGCACCATTCATCTTTAAACGGTAGATGACAGAGTTAAGATGTTTGATGTGGAATTTACTACATAAGTCCTCCATCATCTTCTTGTTGAGGATCTTAGCATTGTCTACGTCTGATCACCTCTAGTTATCCATATCGACAAATAACATTGTTTCTGATGAAAGCAATGATGACTTGGTAACCCTGGGGAAGGAGGTTGCTTCTACCCACTTGGTGAAGTAGTCGATCATGGTGAAGATAAACCGATGTCCATTAATGGCTTTAGGCTCAATGGGCCTTATAACGTCCATTCCCCACATTGAGAAGGGCCAAGGCGAACTCATATTGTGGAGTTCCCATGGAGGGGTATGGATAGCATTCCCATGAATTTGGCACAAATAACATCTCCTGACGTGGTCATTGTAGTCAGCTTTGATAGAGAGCCAGTAATGTCCTGTCCTGAGGATCTTCTTGACAAGGAGGGGGCCACTCATGTGTGGGTCACAGACTCCACCATGGATCTCATCCATAAGCCTTTGAGCTTGGTCTTTGTCTAAACATCTGAGGATACCTTGTCCTGCATCTCTCTTATAGAGAGCATCTCTGCTCAGGTAGAATTTCATAGCAAGTCGATGGATTCGCCTTTTCTCGGTCGGGCTCGCCTCAGCGGGTGTAGATCCATCTCGTAGGTATTTCTTGATATGGCGATACCAAGGATGTTGGATGGGAGGTAGCTCATCTGATACTTCTCCAACGTAGTTCCCATAGGCTGGTACCTAGTGCAGGGCAATTGTGACGCTTGGCAAGTGTCCCTTGTCAGGTATGTGAATCAAGGAGGCCAAAGTTGTTAATACGTCTGCAAAGTCATTCCTATTACGAGGAATGTGCAGAAAGGAGATTTCTTCGAACTCCAAAACCATCTATAAAACTTGCCGATGGTAAGGCAGCAAATGTAGCTCTTTGGTTTGATAGATTCCCTTAGATTGTCTGACAACTAGCTCCGAACTCCAAAGATGTTAGCATGCCGATGTCCATTGAACGGCAAGTTTTAGTCCCACGAGACATCCTTCATACTTAGTTGTGTTGTTGGTGCTAACAAATCGCAATTTGACTTGCGACGGATATCTTTCTCCCATGCGAGATACTAGAACTACTTGACTTTCTAGAACCTTCCATATTATGTACCCATCAAAATACATCTTCCATGTTTGGCGATATCGTCTTGATGGTGTTGCTGAATCACATTACCCCTTCATCGAGAAGTATGTCTCGAAGGGTTTGAAGTTCCTCAAGGTGCGGCGACCAACATCCGCAATTCCTTGACCTTTGATGGACTTTTTTAGTCACGTGAAACAATGTCAAATTGTTGTAGGATCAATCGCCATCCGGACGGTACCGCAATTTAACATGGGTTTATTGAACACGTACTTGAGAGGATTCATGCGAGATATGAGGTGGGTTGTGTGACCATGGAGGTAATGCTGTAACCTCATGGACGCCAATGCTAAAGCACAACAAGTCTTTTCAATCAAGGTGTACTTGTGTTCACTACTACTGAATCTTTTGCTGAGGTAATAGATAGCTCGTTCTTGGCCTCTATCGTCTTTATATCCCAGCATGCAGCCCATGGCATTGTCACTTAAGGACAGGTACATGAACAGGGGAACATCATCCCTGGGTGGTACCAAAATGGGAGCTTTGACTAGTTGCTCTTTGATTGTAAGGAAGGCCTTCTGGAAATCTTCATTCCATTTCATGGAGGAGTTCTTTCTTAAAAGCTTGAAGATTGGCTCACAGGTTGCGGTGAGTTGAGAAATGAACCTGCTAATGAAGTTGATTCTTCCTAAAAATCCTTGTATTTCCTTCTCTGTCTGAGGAATGGGCATTTTCGTGATGGCCTGGATTTTGGTAGGATCCAGCTCAATCCCTTTGTGGCTGTCTAGAAATCCTAGCAACTTTCCTGATTTAACGCCAAAGGCGCACTTGGCTGGATTCAACTTCAAGTTGTACTTACGCAACCTGTTGAATAGCTTCCTGAGATGGTCTAAGTGGTCTTCCTCCTTCCGGGATTTGACAATGATGTCATCCACATAGATCTCTATCTCTTTGTGCATTAAGTCGCGGAAGAGAGCCATCATAGCTCGCTGATAGGTGGCTCCGGCATTGATGAGACCGAATGACAACCGTCTATAGCAAAAGGTTCCCCAAGGTGTGATGAAAGCAGTTTTCTCATGATCTTCCTCAGCAACCATGTTCTAATGGTACCCCGCAAAGCAATCAGCAAAGGAGTACATGCGGTATTGAAAGATTGTCAATGAAATGTGGATAAATGGCACGGGAAAGCTATCTTTAAGGCAAGCTTTGTTCAAGTCCCGATAATCCACGTAAACTCGCACCTTTCCTCCAGGTTTAGGCACGGGAACGATATTGGATATCCACTTAGGATATGTGGACACCATGATGATATCTGCTTAAAACTGTTTCACAATTTCTTCTTTCACCTTTAAACTTCACTCAGGTTTCAATCGCCTGAGTTTTTGCCTGACTGGCTTGAATCCCTCTTTAATGGGAAGGCGATGAAGGACAATGTCAGTGTACAAACCCACCATGTCTTCATGACACCATGCAAACACATCCTGGAATTGGGTTAGTAGCGTAACCATGTCATTCCTTTGGTTTGGGGTAAGGTCTGAACCAATCTGGATTAACGTAGGGTTTTCTAAGGTTCTGAGATTGAAGAAAGTGGTTTGACCAAGGTTGGGTTTAGGTTTGTCTTTGACCCATTCTTGAATTTCTAGAGGCACCTCAATGTCCTCATGTATTTCCATCAAGGTTGAATTCATCTTTACATCAAAGGTACAATCCTTGTGGAGAAGAGGCACCGTATCAGCAAGTACAGACACATCTAAATTCAGGGTCCTGAAACAAAATATGCTTTCACTTAGTATATATGAAATGTTTTGATCATACACAGTGTTAGCATATATTGACAAAATAAACTGCGGGTACTGTACAAAAAAGTAAGTAGTTATGATATCTACAGGGCAGAAAGAGTTCCTGCTCGTTTTACCCTTATCGACCAATGCAAGGAGTCTTTGCTCAATTAGCGAAGGGCAAAAGTCCGGTGGATTTGCAATGATGGAGGGGTTGTCATCATCCTCCTTTTCCCGAATGATGGCCATTACGTCTGGGCAATCATCGTCTGGGGTGTATCTGTTTGTATGTTCATCATGAACGATGATGTGTATGCCTGACATCATTTTGACGATATCTTTCTTGATTCTTCGTTCCTCCTCTTCCGCTGCGGGATCTAGAACAAAGACTTCTTTCACCTTCACCGGTACCGGTTTGGGAAATAACATAGCCATTACATTGGCTGGCACCTTTACAGGAGGTTGTACGGACTTAGAATTCGCAGGTGAAGATAATCGCCATGTGGCTAAAGCTGAAGGAATCTGCTGATGCTTATGAGGATTCCTATGACTAGAATTGGCAGAATAGCCTAGTCACTGTATACTCGAATGGGGTGCTGGATACCCTAGTGATCTTTACCCAGCCCTTGTCCCAGCTGATGACCCAATGACATCATTTCTTGAGTAGCCGACATTACCTCGGCAGAAATCTTGGGTTCGGGAAATGGTGTTCCAATTGCATGGTATTGGGTATTGCTTACTTTCAAGGCATGAAAACTGATCGGCTCAACATCTTCATTAGCATTGATGAATGGCATGTCCCCGTGTTGAGGACACTCTGGTTCATCGTTGACCGTGACTAGGCTATTGTTGATGATGTATTTCAGTTGTTAATGAAGGGTGGAGGGGATTGCCCCTGCCATATGAATCCATGGTTGTCCCAAGAGCAGGTTGTATCTTGAATCTATCTTGAGCACGTGGAAAGATACGTAGAATGTATGTATGGAAATGTGGAGAGTGTGGCTTTTCTCTCTGAGATTAACCGTACCACCGATGGTCTCCAGTACCCCTATTCAGGAGTAGCCTAGTTAATTCCATCTCTTATGGATTTGTGTTGCTCTTCAAGGTACAACCGCAGCTTAGATGGTCGCCGAATCTCCTATTTGGGAGGAGTTCAGGTAATTCCATCCTTTTGGTCTAAAGCCAATGAAATGTGGTGGATTGAAGGATGATCCTAGTACCAGATGACAAGTGTTTGTGTTTTAGTAGGGGGTGAGACCGAACCATGAATGGCTGCCTACGTACTCCTATTGAAGAGGAGATCAGGTCTGCGTAGTTTGAACCTGGTGTAAGAGGTTCAAAGTTGTATGGCAGAAAGGGTGTAGGAATGTTTTTGTTATTTTTGTTTTTGTAAGGAGAAGGGGGTAAAAATGTTTTTGTTGTTTTTTTTATTGCGATTGGGCCATACGAAATGGTTGCCTACATACTCCTATTGAAGAGGAGATCAGGTCGGCGTAGTTCATCCCTAAGGGCGAGTTGAAAAGCGTGATCCCATGTGCAGGTCAGACTGCGGGGAGGAGAAAGTTTGATCCTAGGTTGAGGATAAACTGCAGGTACGAAAAGTTTGATCCCATGTATGGGTAGCCAAACTACAAATGCGAGAGCTTTAATCCGTAGTGGGATGACCTAACTTATATGAGCGCAGTGAAGCCAGGCTGCTGGCTTGAAAAGTATGTTTCCTTGATGGGAAAAGTATGAAAAAGCGTTGTATATGGTAAAGGGGTTAAAGAAACGAAATGACTGGTGATCTGATGATCCAACACCAGGATGTTTGCTTGATGGTAACCTCAGACATAGTACCATTTCACGGCGTCCGAGTTGATGAGTTGTGGAAATTCATCGCCATCCATTTCTTGCAATCTGAGAGCGCCTCCTGTCAATACTTCCTTGACAACAAATGGGTCTTCCCAGTTAGGTGCGAATTTTCCCTTAGATTGATCTTGGTTATCAATGATCTTCTTCAAAACCAAGTCATGTTGTTTAAACTGCCGTAGCCGGACTTTTCTATTGTAGGATCTGGCGATCCTTTGTTGATATAACTGACCATGGAAGATAGTCTTGGTTCGCCTTTCGTCTATTAGAGACAATTGGTGATACATGTCTTGTACCCATTAGTCTTCCTCCAGCTGAGCGTCTATCAACACTCTGAGGGATTCCATTTCAACTTCTATGGGGAGCACTGCTTCCATCTTATAGGTTAATGCATAGGGGGTTGCCCCAGTGGAAGTGCGCATTGAGGTTCTGTAGGGTAACAGAGTAAGAGGCAATAGTGCAGGCCATCCTTTGTGGTTGGCGGACATCTTTTACATAATCTTCTTGATATTTTTGTTAGCCGCTTCAACAGCACCATACATCTTTAGACGGTAGATGACAGAGTTAAGATGTTTGATGTGGAATTTACTGCATAACTCCTCCATCATCTTCTTGTTGAGGTTCTTAGCATTGTCTGATACAATCACCTTTGGTTGTCCATATCGACAAATAACATTGTTTCTGATGAAAGCAATGATGACTTCTTTGGTAACCCTGGGGAAGGAGGCTGCTTCTACCCACTTGGTGAAGTAGTCGATCATGGAGAAGATAAATCGATGTCCATTAATGGCTTTAGGCTCAATGGGCCCAATAACGTCCATTCCCCACATTGAGAAGGGCCAAGGCGAACTCATATTGTGGAGTTCCCGTGGAGGGGTGTGGATAGCATTCCTATGAATTTGGCATTGACAACATCTTCTGACGTGGTCATTGCAGTCAGCTTCGAGAGAGAGCTAGTAATGTCCTGTCCTGAGGATCTTCTTGACAAGGAGGGGGGCACTCATGTGTGGGCCACAGACTCCACCATGGATCTCATCCATAAGCCTTTGAGCTTGGTCTTTGTCTAAACATCCGAGGAGACCTTGTCCTGCATCTCTCTTATAGAGAGCATCTCTGCTCAGGTAGAATTTCATAGCAAGTCGATGGATTCGCCTTTTCTCAATGGCTCGCCTCAGCGAGTGTAGATCCATCTCGTAGGTATTCTTTGATATGGCGATACCAAGGATGTTGGATGGGAGGTAGCTCATCTGATACTTCTCCAACGTAGTTCCCATAGGCTGGTACCTTGTGCAGGGCAATTTTAACATTTGGCAAGTGTCCCTTGTCAGGTATGTGAATCAAGGAGGCCAAAGTTGCTAATGTGTCTGCAAAGTCATTCCTATTACGAGGAATATGCAAAAGGAGATTTCTTCGAAATCCAAAACCATCTGTAAAACTTTACGATGGTAAGGCAGCAAATGTAGCTCTTTGGTTTGATAGATTCTCGTGGATTGTCTGACAACTAACTCCGAATCTCCAAAGACAGTTAACTGCCTGATGCCCATTGAACGGGCAAGTTTTAGTCCCATGAGACAACCTTCATACTTAGCTGTGTTGTTGGTGCTAACAAACTACAATTTGACGGCGACGGGATACTGCTCCCCCATACCAGAATACTAGAACTGCTCCAGCTCCACAACCTTCCATATTAACAGCTCCATCGAAATACATCTTCCATGTTTGGCGTATATCGTACTGATGGTGTTGCTGAACTGTCATTACCCCTTCATAAGGGAAGTATGTCTCCAAGGGTTTGAAGTTCCCTGAAGGTGCGACAGCCAGTTGATCCGCAATTCCTTGACCTTTGATGAACTTTTGAGTCACGTTGACAATGTCAAATTATTGTAGGATCAACTGCCATCTGGACAGTCGGTAATTTAACATGGGTTTATTGAACACGTACTTGAGAGGATCCACGCGGGGTATGAGGTGGGTTGTGTGACCATGGAGGTAATGATGTAACCTCATGGACGCCCATGCTAAAGCACAATAAGTCTTCTCAATCAAAGTGTACTCATGTTCATTGCTACTGAATCTTTTGCTAAGGTAATAGATAGCTCGTTATTGGCCTCTATCGTCTTTTTGTCCCAGCATGCAGCCCATTGCATTGTCACTTACGAACAGGTACATGAACAGGGGAACATCATCCCTGGGTGGTACCCAAATGGGAGCTTTGACTAGTTGTTCTTTGATTGTAAGGAAGGCCTTTTGGCAATCATCATTCCATTTCATGGAGGAGTTCTTCCTTAAAAGCTTGAAGATTGGCTCACAGGTTGCAGTGAGTTGAGAAATGAACCTGCTAATGAAGTTGATTCTTCCCAAAAATCCCCGTATTTCCTTCTCTGTCTGAGGAATTGGCATTTCCGTGATGGCCTGGATTTTGGTAGGATCTAGCTCAATCCCTTTGTGGCTAACTAGAAATCCTAGCAACTTGCTTGATTTAACGCCAACGTCGCACTTGGCTGGATTCAACTTCAAGTTGTACTTACGCAACCTGTTGAATAGCTTCCTGAGATGGTCTAAGTGGTCTTCTTCCTTCCGGGATTTGACAATGATGTCATCCACATAGATCTCTATCTCTTTGTGCATTAAGTCGTGGAAGAGAGCCATCATAGCTCGCTGATAGGTGGCTCCGGCATTGATGAGGCCGAATGACAACCGTCTATAGCAAAAGGTTCCCCAAGGTGTGATGAAAGTAGTTTTCTCACGATCTTCCTCAGCAACATGATCTGATGGTACCCCGCAAAGCAATCAGCAAAGGAGTACATGCAGTATTGAGCAGTATTGTTAATGAGAATGTGGATAAATGGCACGGGAAAGTTATCTGTAAGGCAAGCTTTGTTCAAGTCCCGATAATCCACTCAAACTCACACTTTTCCTCCAGGTTTAGGCACAGTAACGATATTGGATATCCACTCAGGATATGTGGACACCATGATGATGCCAGCTTGAAACTGTTTCACAATTTCTTCTTTCACCTTTAAACTCCACTCAGGTTTCAATCGCCTGAGCTTTTACTTGACTGGCTTGAATCCTTCTTTAATGGGAAGGCGATGAAGGACAATGTCAGTGGACAAACCCACCTTGTCTTCATGAGACCATGCAAACACATCCTGGAATTAGGTTAGTAGTATAACAATGTCATTCCTTCGGTTTGGGGTAAGGTCTGAACCAATTTGGATTAACTTAGGGTTTTCTAAGGTTCCGAGATTGAAGGAAGTGGTTTGATCAAGGTTGGGTTTAGGTTTGTCTTTGACCCATTCTTGAATTTCTGGAGGCACCTCAATGTCCTCATGTATTTCCATCATGGTTGAATTCATCTCTACAACAAAGGTACAATCCTTGTGGAGAAGAGGCATCGTATCAGCAAGTACATGCACATCTAAATTCAGGGTCCTGAAACAAAATATGCTTTCACTTAGTATATATGAAATGTTTTGATCATACACAAAGTTAGCATATACTGACAAAATAAATCTGGGGTCTTGTCTGAAAAAGTAAGCGCTTATGATATCTACAGGCGTAAAAAGAGTTCTGCGTTTTACCCTTGTCGACCAATGCAAGGATTGCTGCTCTAATTGGCAAAGGGCAAAGTCTGGGTGGACTGTAGTGATGGAGGGGTTGTCATCATCCTCCTTTTCCCGAATGATGGTCATTACGTCTGGGCAATCATCGTTTGGGGTGTATCTGTTTGTATTTTCATCAAGAACGATGATGCGTATGCCTGACATCATTCTGACGATATCTTGCTTGATTCTTCATTCCTCCTCTTCCACTGTGGGATCTGGAACAAAGACTTCTTTCACCTTCACCGGTACCGGTTTGGGAAATAACATAGCCATTACATTGGCTGGCACCTTTACAGGAGGTTGTGCAGACTTAGAATTCGCAAGTGAAGGTAATCGCCATGTGGCTAAAGCTATAGGAATCTGTTGATGCTTATGAGGATTCCTATGACTAGAATTGGCAGAATAGCCTAGTCCAGCTGTCCCTGTTTGATTGTATACTCGAATGGGGTCTTTGGATACCACATGATCTTTACCCAAATTACTTGTCCCTACCGATGACCCAATGACATCATTTCTTGAGTAGCCGACATTACCTCGGCAGAAATCTTGGGTTCGGGAAATGGCGTTCCAATTGCGTGGTATTGGGTATTGCTTACTTCCAAGGCATGAAAACTGATCGGTTCAACATATGCATTAGCATTGATGAATGGCATGTCCCCGTATTGAGGACACTCTAGTTCAGCATTGACCGTGACTAGGCTATTGTTGATGATGTATTTCAGTTGTTGATGAAGGGTGGAGGGGACTGCCCCTGCCATATGAATCCATGGTCGTCCCAAGAGTAGGTTGTATCCTAAATCTATCTTGAGTATGTGGAAAGATACACATAATGTATGGGGACCAATTTCGATTGGTAACTCAATTACTCCGACCGAATTCCGGTGAGTTCCATCAAAAGCTTTGATAACCGTATGGCTGCTCCGGATTCGGTTGAGATTAACATTCATCTTCAATAATGTAGCATAAGGACAGATATTTAGAGATGAGCCTCCATCTATCAAGACTCCATCTAGCACATACCCGGAGGACAAGACCGCAATGTGTAATGGCTTGTAATGATCGGTCCCTTCGGGCTGTTTGTCACCATCAGTGAAGGATATCACATTGTTGTTAAAAATGTGATCAACCAAGTGCTGAAAGTTTTCCGTATCCACTGATGTCGGTAAGTAGGCTTCTTCTAAAACCTTTATCAAGATTTTCCTGTGATCCTCGGAAGCTAAAACCAAGTCCAGGATTGAAATTTGGTGTGGAGCTTCTCTTAAGCTTAAAACCACATTGGCTTCGTTATGACCCATAGTGGGGAGGAATTTTTCAATCTTCTCCATGGGTATTTTCCCCTTTGATTTGATGGTAGACTTCATCACCCATTGGGGAAGATACAGTGGATTTTCCTTCGACACTGTAGCAGTTATATGCTAGATGGATCCTTCACCCTCTCCATAATTCCATGGAACTTTGTGCAAGCTGACAATAGGATATTGTGCTCTGCATGGTAAATTGATTGGCTCTGGAGCGGCCACTTTCAAATGATTGTTGCTTCCTCTGAGTTGAATTGCTGGTATATTGAGTGGTTTGCCAGTGTCATCAGCCTTAGTGGATATAACTTCTACCAATCCCTTCCACTTAGTAGGACAGGTATTCTAACTCTCTCGTAGCACGGTATCATCATCTGCTAGTTGCAGGACACCACTATCAATTAGATTCTGGATAAGGTGGCGGAGTGCCCATCATTCTTCTGTGTTGTGACCGCGAGAATGGGAGTGATATTGACATACTCCATCAGAATTGTACCGTCCTGAACGGGGATTGATTGGAGGTAGAAGGGATGTGATCCTTCCTTCATTGATTAGCATCTGAAGGATTTCTTCCATAGGTTGGCCCAGATATGTAAATTCCCTTCTATTGGCAAAATCCCGACAGACTTTGGCATTCGCTCTCTTTGTCATTTTGTCCTCCAGCATTTCATTTTCTGAAGGTGACGAGGGAATATTCATGATAAGAGGAAGGAGATTAGCATGCTCCTGGCTGACTAACTGGCGTGTAACTTGATGCTGGTAGATCACCAGTTCTGCCAATTGCTCAATTTGCTTGCACAGAGCTTTCATCTTACGTTCCTTTGCGAACTGAAACTTGGCATAATCCCACTTGTCAACATCGTCTTTGGTGGTCTGAGAAGACTCTCCGTTGAAATTGGAACTCTGTCCATTGCTCCAATTAATCATGTTGACTTCTTCCTCTTTGTGTTGAGGAAGAGGGTTGTCTTGAACATGAGGTTGATCTGGTTTGGTGACCACGATTTCCCCGTTGTCTATCAGGTCTTGGATTTTGTGTTTCAAGGCCCAACAATCTTAAGTATCATGTCCAGGTGCCCCGACATGATAAGCATATTTTCGAGGAGCATTGAAAACCCCTTCCATTAGGGATGGCTAGTGGAAGAAGATGCGTGATTTTCTTCTGCGTTGTCAAAAGAGTGAGAATATTCTCGAGTGAGTCCCCTAAGGGTGTGAACACTCGAGGGCGTTTAACTTCTCCACCTTTCGGTATTGGAGGGTTTGAAGACTGTGCTTGAAAGGGAGGATAATTTCTCCTCTGGATAGGCTTGTTGACTTGGTCATATTCCAACCTTAAGTTTTAATGATGACTTTCCTGTTGTACTAAAATGTTTACTCATGCATTTACAGGATATTAAAAGAATTCTTGAAGCTTTGATTTATTAAAGGATTGAAGACATGAAGGCTTGAAAAATTGCTCGAGTTATTAAGAAATAAATGTAAGATCCTAGCTTTAATTATTTCTCAATCAAGGCTCTAGGACATGTGCATTGCATACATACTTGTAGTCACATATTTGAGGTCACGTGAAATTCACTAGCCCCTGATATGCATGACCGAAATTGCTCACCATAAATTAAGGAATCAAATAATGTTAACCAATATATATATATATATATATATATATATATATGGAAATCTGGAGTAAATGGTTGATTAAATAAAATAACATAAATTATTCATTTTCATCAACTTGATTCACGGTAATAACAAATATGGTATATCATAACTCATGCATCATAAATCGTGCCTCATGAATCAAGGACTTTAATTTTGGGCAATCAACTAAGGTAACTAGCTAATATCATGAATCATACTTTATGTAAAAGCTTAAGTTAAGGAACATCACTAGATTGTTGTTTTAAAGAAAATCTGCTTCGTGATGGAAATTGATTATATCCGGTAATTGCCAAAAAAAAAAAAGCTGACATATGACAAGATGGGTATTAAATGGAAAAAACTTAAAAGATATAGACTAGACTAACGTGATGGACTCTCTATTAAGCAAAAGTTCCTTAGTCATCAAGATACTCCTATATTCTATACTGATCATGACGTGTCCCTTATTTATATACTACTATAAGATGTCTTGATCCTTGGCACAATCTCCGGTTGGCAGTCTAAATATTACGTGACTTGTGCATATTGTTTCTAACGATCATATCTCGCAAGAGCAACAAGCAACAGTAACATTTTGGAAAAGCCTATAAATGAACGGGTCTCTTTAATGAGAAACACACAAAAAAATAGATACTGCACTTCAAGGCATACAAGCTGCTGGGCAATTCTACTGACTATATTTTCAGCTACTTCGTGAATATCTAATTGGTGATATCTCTTCTATTCTTTACTCATTGAGATTAATCTTTGCACTAATATACTTGAAAGATATTTTATTATTTTGAGTGCAAGCATACAAGTTGCTGGGTAATTAAATCGAATATATTTTTAGCTAAGTCTTGTGAGCTTAAATCAGTGATATCTTTATCTTTCATATTGATCATTACATTTTAGCTGAGCCTTGAATTGTTGATATAATTCTTGCTTTGATCATAGTTTATTTTGTTGTCATATATTTGATCAATTCTCTAAACATGTGGTAGACTGAGTTGTTAGTCTAAGGATTCTAATCCAGGTTGGATTAGGGGTTTTGTAAGCAAGTTCAAGGAAGCATAGGTGCTTAAGGGTGTATAGGTGCACGGGGAGCAAAGGTGCTTGGGAGAAAAGGTGCTCGGGGAGTATAAGTACTCAAAGGTTTTGAAACTTGTCTTGTAAAGGGGTTTAATTGTAAACAAAGTTAATTAATAAAGAGAGTCTCCAATACTAGTTTGTATTGGACGTGGATTAGGCCACTAGGATAGAGATAGGGGTTGAACCACGTAAAAATTCCTTGTGTTCATGTGATTGCTTATTGTGCTAAAGTATCTCATCATTCGGCTATCTATCTAGCAGGCTGCATTCCATATCTATAAATTTACAAAACTAATTTAGCAAATTGTTTTCACATAATCACATTCTGAAAAAGGCTAAGTCTCTAAATTAAGCATTTTAGAAAGTCTTACATCAACTCAACATCTTATCTTAACTTTTTAATCTATAAGGATTTAGAATCCAGCCTCTTGCATTGAATATCCAAAAGAATTTTTATTGAATCAAAAGTTTGATACCGTTTGTTCCCACACTTATTCAACCCCCCCCCCCCCCCTTCTAAGTGTGCCTGTGACATCCCAGATTTTTAGAATTTATAAATGAGAATTTTATAAATAAAAGTATTATTTATGAGATATGTTGGGTGTGAGTATGTATATGTCATATATTGTAGAATATGTGAATTGATGTGAAGAGAATGTTATATATTAATTTTAATATATTAAAATATTTAATTGAATTATTTATTGAGTTAAATAAATAAATTTTGTTTTGATTATAGAGTAATGTAATTAAGTGTAATAGATTAATTAAATGAATATTTAGTATTTAATTTAATTAATATAATAATTTTGTTATAGTTCTAATTTAATTGAGATAATTAAATTAGATGAGTTATGTGATGATTGTTACACAAAATTATAATTAACAAGTAAATATAATTATGTGACAATTTGATGAGATTGATTGATGTTAAGATATTGATTAATTAAAATAATGAGTATTTGCCAAACATGGTCTTAGGCTTTTCAAGTTCAAATTGGTGTAACCTATGTATTAACTAGTAATTAGTATATCTAATAATTACTAGGAGTTACATATATTATATATTACTAGTATTGTATATTATATGTATATACTACAAGTTAGTATGTTAGTTTTAGAAAACAAACCAAAGAAAGAAGAAGAGAGTTAGAGAGAGTTGTAGGAGAAGAAGAAGAGGAAGAAAAAGAAGAAAAAAGGAAAGTTTTGAGAAGACAAAATAAGCCCCATCATCATCATCTTCATCTCTCTCTTAAATTCATACTAATAAGGCTATAATCTAAATTCCTTGTTTTAATTATATTTTTATGTTCTTCATAATGTAGGATAATGGTTATATAGAAGTTGTATTGAGAAATTGAGAGAGATAGAGAGAAATAGAGGAATTGAGATGAGCTAGAAGAAGAAGAAGAAGAAGAAAAAGCTAGAAGAAGGTAACTTCTAAACTCTTATTTAATCTTTGATTTTTGGGTAGATTTATGTTCTAGGGTAATAGATCATGCTTAATCTTGTTTGTATTGGTTTAATCTTGGATTATCAAGAATCAAACAAGAGGATTCAAGAAAGAAAATGAAATGGAAAGAAAATTTGAAGAACAAAATTCGTAGGTTTTGAGTAATTGTGGACATATCTTGTGAAATTCATATCTCTTTGGGTATAATGAGTTAGAAAGTGAGTCTTATATCAAATCAAGATATGGAAGTAAGCTATATTCGAAAAGTGGAATCACATGAAAACTCTTTGTAGATTTCTTGCAATGTCTGCTTTTAGTAAGGCTAGTCCAAGGAAAATAATATGTCCGTAAAATCAAAAGCTGTTACGGTTTACGACTTTGAAAAATTCATATAAATTAGTGTGTCTTGAATCAAGAAACTTAAAACTATGACGTTGTAGATATGGAAGTTTACTAGCTAGACTCGCTAGATTGAGCCATTTTATGGACCGGATCATGTCCAAAATAAATTGTTTAGTAAGGATGTCCAAAAATGAAATTTTCTACACTAGTTGATGAATTACGAGAATCTGGTTTAGATGGATAAGGTCTCCAACTTTAAGGCCTAGATGAGGTTGTAGTACACCGAGTAAGGGTTAATTCTATATAAGAAGGAACAAAACGGACATATACGAAGGAGATACGTTAAAAATGAAAATAACGTTTTGTTAAAGAAATTGTGAAGATGAGTTTTATAATTATGTTTGAATTAAGATTTTGGGTGATGATATATTTTGATGATTAAAAATATGTTTTGACATATGTAATGAATATAGATATGTGTTATCATATTCTATGCATAATTAACCATTTAAGATCAAGAGTTGAGATAAGTTAATGTGTGTACATAACGTGCTCGATAAAATGCCTAAAAGTAATAGTGTTTCTAAACTTTGGTATACAAAGTGTCTAACTAATGGCTAATATTGGATATCTAAGTATGAAAAGATGATAATACAAGAATAATAATGGAAAGAAATCGAAAAGGGTAATTTTTGATTTATGAAGGAAAATTAAATATGTAAACAATGTGTTGAATATGCATTTTTGAAACCAAAGTGGTATAATAAAATGGTGTGATATACGCACATTAAACTACAAGTGTGATAGTCTAGCATGTGTGGTGATGAAAATAAAAAATAAAACCGAGTTGTATATAAAATAGTTAGATGTCTATAAAGACATTATAAAGGATAATAAGATAAAGTAAGGTCTTAGAATAAATTTGACCATGAGATTGAGTATTGATTTTATTTATTATCAATCTCACATACAATGTAGGTTGTGCAAGGACGCAAAGTATTAGCGTGTTGGTAAAACGCCGGTAAAGGCAAGTCTTTCAGTTCCTTTTTGCTATGTGAACTTGATGATGAACTGCTTAAAAATTTTATTGTACGATGTATTATATATGTCAAAAGTATAAAATGTGAAAGTCAATCTATGACTATGATGATTGAACTATGAATGTTGATTGAGTAAGGAACTCAATCTTTATAGTTGTTATGTGAACTACAACATGTATGCTATGTTTGTTTATGATTATTCTTGTATGTTGAGCATGTTATTATGTACTTTCGTGATGCATGAAAATCATTAGATTTTCTTTGAAATTGTCGAGCTCATTCTTGCAAATAACCATTTTTGCAGATTCAATAATTGAAGGTAATATTATGTGCTACTTGATTGTTATGGATCAAAAGTGATATATAAAGATTTAATATCCTAGCTAAGTTATTATTCTTGTAAACCATGTCTAATGTTTCGAATAATGTATTAATGTTGAATTGTATTATTATTTTGCGAATGTAAACTGTTGTAGTGTTCAAATGATTCTGAGATATTTAGATGTAAAGGTTGAAGGTTTTGGGAACGAGGATAGTTTGTAATAGAAAATTTTAATTATTCCGCAAATTTCAATGGTTGTATTATCGTTTAATGATGTAAAATTAGAGGTTGAATGTATTATTAACGACCGAAGTCGAGAATTAAATTGTATGAATTTTGGGGTCGTTACAGTGCCTACTTAAATTTCATTTGGTATCAGAGCTTGGCTCTACTTATCTTGGTCTTAAAGGTGACTTGTAGGGAAGATTCTAGCATGGCACAACTTGGGAACATCATTCACGAAGGTCAATCAATTGTTAGACCTCCACTACTTCATGGAGCTGAAAATTACAACTTCTGGATGTTTCGAATGACGATATTTCTTAAAAGATACCCTTGGGAATGGTGGGTCGTGGAGAATGGTCTTGCTATTCCAAGAAAAAAAGATGGTACTCCAAAGACCTTAATGGAAATGGACTCAACCGAAACTCACATGGTCTCCTATGATTCAAAAGCAATGAACACACTCCTTAGTGGATTGGTGCAATCCGAAAGTGACAAAGTTTCCTCATGCAACACGGCTAAGGAGATTTGGGATACTTTAAAAGTAAGCCATAAAGGTACATCGAAAATAAGAGAAGTCAAGCTTAGTATGCTCATGCATGATTATGAAATGTTCAAGCTTGAGAAAGATGAAACTATCAACGAGGCACAAGCAAGGTTCCTAGTACTAATGAATTCCATGAAGCTTCTTGATAAATCAATTCCGCAAAGTGAGATCAACCGTAAGTTACTTCGGGCTATGCCCAAGAGGTTTGCTTCTAAAGTTAAAACTCCTCAAGATTCTCCTAATATTTCTTCTATGAATACATTAACTCTATTTGGTGAATTAGAAGAATTTGAACATCAATTAAGGAGATATGATGATGAGGAGGATACTCCTCGAAAGAAGGTTCTAGCTCTTATTGCAGATGATGAAGAAGAACTAGAGGATGATTCGGATGAAGAAATTGCAAAACTTTCAAAAAGGCTTAAAGGGTTGTTACAAAGAAAGATTAAGAGAAAGAATGAAATCACTTCAAACAAATTCAAGGGAAAGCAAAATGAAGACACTTGCTTTAAATGCGGATGCCCGGGCCATTTCAAAAAGGATTGCTTCAAAATAACGAACAAAGGCAAACCAAGCTACAAGGATAACAAAATGAATAAAGCATTATGATGAGTCCAAAGTGGAATTTGATGCAAATGAAGAAATATCCCAAGTATGCTTCATGGGAGTTGGAAATGAATCAAGTAATGAATCGAGTGAGGTAACCATTTCTGATTATATTATCTTGAAACATGAAAATGAAAAACTAAGAGAAAAGAATGTATACTTAAAAGATTTAGTAAATACTTTAATAAATGAGGTTGATATATTAGTTGATGAAAAGAAAGAAGTTGAACAAGATACATCATCACAAGAAGAAAATATTTTAATTGCTAAAAATGATTTTTTAGAAAATCACAACAAATTTCTTTCCAACAAGGTTAATGAGTTAAATAAAGAAGTTGAAAAATTAAACAAAGAAATAGCAATGAGAGATGTTTGTATTGATGCTTTTAATGATGATTCTCATATTAAAAATCCTTCAACGAATGAACTGCGAAAAGAAATAGACTCACTAAAATCATGTTTGGCTAATTTTGTCCAAGGGGAATAAAACTTAACAGTTATGTTGGGTAAACAAAGACCTAGCTTTGAAAAATAAGGAATTGGCTATAATCCAACACATAAAAAGAGTGATGTAAAAATTTTAAAATCTAGATCACATTTAAAATTAAATTATTGCTCTCCTTTCACTACTTGTAAAACATGTGGCTTAAAGGGACATTTAGATTGTTCATCAAATAAAAGGAATAAGAAAGTTAAAAGTGTGGATTAAGAAAAGTGATTTGTATTTGACTAACCCAAAAGGACCCAAAATAATATGGGTACCAAAACAATGAATTTTTTTATAGGTACATCTCAAAGCCAAAGGTCCTTCTCAAAATAAACAAATTGAGTAAGCCAAAAGAGCAAACTAAATTCGTCAGTAAGAAGAAAAAGCAAACTATATTCTTAGAAAAGAAAGTAGAAATGCCGAAAGCAGCAAAGTATCTTAAAAGTCATCCACCCGAGAATATTTTTGAAGATATTACTCCCATATTTGAGTATGAGAACTACCCAAATCATGACAAGTTCAAACAAGTTCCAAGGGCTTGATACAAGAGGTTAAGTAAGTATCTCATCTCAAATGGTTTCACTCAAGGTAAAATCGATTCTATATTATTTAAGCATAAAAATAAAGATTCTATCATTATGCAAATATATGTATAATATTATTTTTGTTTGGAACTTAACTATTTTTGTTTGATGACATATATCCATCAAACAAAATACACAAAAGAGTTTATCAAAAGGTTTGAGTATAAGAAATCTAAATCAAAGGCTACACAAATGAGTACGTCAATTAAATTCACATCATATGATAAAGGTATTGACGTAGAGATAACTAAATATGAAGGTATGATTGCTTACTTGAATCTATGTGGTTAGCTTACTTTATTAAGAAAATATTTAAATCTTTTAATCACTTGGGTGAATAGAAAAGATTCTTAGACTCATATTTGCCAACCATTGTTAGTCCTTAAAAGCACCATGATTCTTTCTACGGGTATACATCATTTTTCAATGTCCTTCCTTTCTTTTTGATTAATGATAAATGGGGAGAAAAATCATATGTTATTCTTTTTGATTGATGACAAAGGGGGAGAAAATTTATGATATGTTTTGTCTAATCATGTTGAAACAGATTGAGGTACAAGAAGTTGGAAGCCTTGAGTTCATATGGAATATCTCTTGTCTAACTTTATGGTTTTATTCTATCATGTCAAGAATATTTTAATATATGCATGGTGTAAGACCCCGAATTTTATGAAATGAAAGTATTCAATATTCTTGTAATTATTATTTTATTTCGTAAATGGTTAAATTGATAAAAGGTTAAAGTTAAGGGTGATATGTGAAAATTTTTGCAAAATAAGCAAGTTATAAAATATTCGTTTGTTCGGGGGATATTCTTTTTGTCGGGAATATCCGTACGACGGCACAATTATTGGTGGACCCCACAATGGAAGTATTATCGTAGTTAGAAAACGACAGAATTATCATTTTATAAAAATAATGGCGAAAGTGTTACCGTTAAAACTGTTGAACAACCCGGTAGTAAAAGTATAGTAATACGCGTGGTTGCATAGTAGCACATGGTATTGATTATTGATGCTTACGTAGGAAGTCACTCAGTTATACTCAATTAGTTCTACAGTAATTGTTGCATCATATCTCTCATATTATTGATTCAATTATTGTCACAGTAACTGTGACGCCCCCAAAATAGGTCCATTCTATCCAACCCATTCTGAGTCGCCAAATACATGGTACAGAAATAACTACAACTTTATTAATACATTTGTCGTGCAAAATACGACAACATATATACTGTGAGTTTAAATACAATTATTGTCTTCTAGACAATATATATACCCAAATAAATCCTCATCACAATTATTTATACATTATTTTACAAAATGGTGAGGACTACTAAACAACTCTCTCTATAACCATCATTCTATACCCCACTAGTACTTTCATTACATTCTCGCCTCCCGAGAAGAAAAATGGAACAAAAAGGAAAAGGGTGAGCTCAACTAGCCCGATAAAGAAATATTATGACTAAGATAATATACAACAAATTATCGTTAGTCTCCAACAGAAAAAATCTAATAGAATACAATAGACAACCGGTTTTAAATCAATCTTCGGCGGAAATAATAATTCATTAGAAGAGTTAAGTAGAGAATGCAAACTACTATCTTCTATATATGAATTTAAAAGTCCATCGTCGATATTTTATCCTGTAACATCAATCAATATATATATCTGAATCAAATATTCATCTTTGCACTACTGAGCCAAAGATATTCATCATTAATCATGTTCATCTAAACACTGCTCATCTTTTTTACTACGGGCGAAAGATATTAATCGATCGGTCGTGTTCATCTCAACACTGCTCATCTCTTTGCACTACGGCCAAAGATATTCATCAAGAAATCATTCATCTTTTGCACTACAAGCAAAAAGATATTCAATAATATCATCATTTAAGACCGAGGATGATGAAAATATTTTTAAAGAAACGAATCCAATGAAAAAAATGACAAGGATTAAGATTAAGGATTAAGGATTAAGGATTCGTACTTTATTTTATCCATGTCCAAAAATACCTCAAAAATAATCATAGTGGTGTAAAATTTAAGAATGATCAAAACATGGATACAATCAAAGCTAGTATCCGTAATAGATATTTTGGATAAAAGAAGAAATTTCATTTTTTCATGAATAGTGCAGAGTATCGTAAATAGTAACTCAGACACCAAAAAGATAGAAATTTCACAAAAACATCTTCACGCTTTCATGAATAGTACTCGTGAATAGTAACTCGTGAATAGTAACTCATGAATAATAGTAACTCGTGAATAAGAACTCATGAATAGTAACCCCCACATGAAAAAGTTCCAAATTTGATAAAAGTTCCAACTAATATTTCAAAGATAATGATATTGAAAAAATAATATCATTTGAGAAGAAAATAACATCCCTTACCTCGAAAGACAAGACTTTCTAGATGAAACACCTGGATATAAAGCTATGACTTGAACTTGCACCGTATAGCAATACTCAAAGTATACTCAAAATACTCACAAGAATATGCTCGATAATATAGAGAGAAAACTTGAGTTTACGGTGTGATTTTCAATTCTAATCTAAGCACCTATTTATAGAAAAATGCTTAGAACACCAAAAGTAGAAAATTTATTAAAATATTAATATATATATATATATATATATATATATCTTCACACACACCTTTGAATCTGAAATTCAAAGAATTGAACACATGCCTCACACATGCAAAAAAACGTTTTTGTAAAAAAAATATTTAAAACTTCAAAAATTAATTATTTTGGAGCTTGAAATTTTAATAATTCATAATAAATAGCCATTTTGTCGAAAAATTCAATCTCGCGACTTTTAATAGGAAATTCAATTCTCTACAACTTTGCGGAAGAAAGCTTTTCCAAATTCCAACAGAAATTGATCAAAAATCCACAAATCCAGACGATTTTACGAGTTATAATCAAATTTCTATCAATAATTGTGTCCACCAACACACAAAATATGTGTTAAACATTTAATGTCACAAAAATACTCTTCCTCCTCATATACTCATATATCCCACATTCATTATAAAAATATCACCGTTAATATATTATTAAAATAATATATTTAAATGAATTATTTTATCGAGGAAAAAGATAAAATATTAATTTTCAACAATTGTCACATTAAAAAATTTCTCCATCTATATAAATATTTTCCTCATCATATAAATCAATAATTAATTATTCACAAATAATATTACAGAATTACGATCTTCGCAACCGTGCCGCTCCTGAAAGAGGGGGCTTTCCAATAAGGATCTCTCCTCATCTTGGCGCTTGAATTAGGTGACCAAACCTCTCCTTGTATTTAACTTTCTAGACATTGCCAATAATGTTATCCAATAATATTATTCAGATAATATGAATTATTGCTCTGAGATAATAGAAAATCGTGTAATGACAATTTATTGAAACAACGAAGAATATAAAATATCAATGCAAAGAATTATTGAATCAATAAAATAAAATACTCGAATAATAATTACCGTAACAATTATTGAGTAGTGCCTTCTTACGTAAGAATCAATAATTGGTGTAATACCGTGTGTATTCTTTGTTCAACAACGCGATATTAGTGTGTTTTAACCACGGGTATTCCAACAAGATAATTGGTAATAACTACGCCAAGTTATTTATAAACAACTTATATTTGTCGTTTTTCTTCATCCAATCGCTTTACATGGGGCCCACAAAAGATGCAAGGCCGTCAGCATTTAATATTCCCAAGCGAAGACGAATATTCCACGACCAAACGAATATTCCCGATAATAATGAATATTTTATAACCACTTGCTTATTCGAAATATTTGCGTATTTTACCCATAACTAACCACATTAATCAAATCAACCCTTACTATTTCAAAATAATAAATAGAGGAAATTCCATTTTATTAAAAAAAAAAAATTCGGGTCTTACAACCTCCCCTCCTTATGAAATTTCATCCTCGAAATTGACGTACGTACCTGGTGTTTTGAAAAGATGAGAATACCTCGCTTTCATTTCCGTTTCCAACTCCCAGGTCATTTTCTCAATAGCATGGTTTCTCCACAAAACCTTAACTTGTGGTATAACCTCGAATACATGGGACATGTTCTTTCCTATCCAAGATCTTGACAGTACCTCCTCGTACTTTAAGTCTTCTTGCTTATCTCGTCCGGTTCTAACTCAACGACGTGGTTCGGTCGTCCACATATTTACGTAACATCGATACGTGAAAAACGCGTTATGAACACGCGTCATACTTGGCAGAAAACGAGTCTATAGGCCACAGTTCCTATTCGATCGAGAATTTCAAATGGATTAATAAATCGAAGGTTTGAGCTTTCCTCACCTCACCGATTCTCGCTTTTGAAATAACTTCTTACACCTCCTTCTTCAAATTCATCAGCTCTGGTGTGTAGGTTGAACAGCTTTAACTTTATCGATTAAAGTCGATTATACTTGTATATTATCACGTGGGTACCTAGAGTTTTCATCTCCATCTCTATTATTTGTAAATTATACTGAAATTAGTCTTTGACAATATCGTACTCAGATTACTTATATCGATCTTCTACTCAACACGTCACCTACCACGCTTGCTTTTCCGGGATGGCATGGTCGTAACATGTCTTTGAAATGAGTCTCCTCTTGAGTTCTTCAAGCTCTTCCCACATTCCTTGCTCCATTCGAATTTTGTATCTCTACGAGTCAATCACGTTAATGGAATAGTGATTCGAGAATATCCTTCAACGAATCTCCGATAATAACCAACTAAGCCTGAAAGCTACGTATTTTGATTACCGAAACTTAGGTTGTTCTCAATCGACTCATATCCCGACCAACCTTGGATAAGACGTTACAATGACACCTATTAGTTTACTATCGCATCGAATATGGTGTCCCCTACGGAGAATGCGGCTTTGTGCATTCCACAAAGGAAGTCACCGGATAAAGGCTTAGGTACCAAATTTATAATTGAATTTTTAACTCACGAAGTTCAATAGAGCCATTCGATATGAGATTTTAGAAATGAGTTTTGTCTTAGGGTTCAAAGTCGATACAAAATTTAATATCGTGCTTTGGGAGTAAGCCAAGAAATTCTTCAGAAAATACGTCGGGAAAAATCAATAACAACAGAATATTATTCAAATCGACGTGTCTTTATTCAAATCCATAACATGGACTAAGAAAACTTGACATCCGTAATAAACGAACGACTTCATGGCTTGATATGAAAATGTTTGAATACAATGGTTTAATTGCTTGAATTCAATAACGAGTTGCTTAGGAATATGAAAACTAACAACCTTACGAAAGTAATCAATTTTAAGCGTGATGAGTAGTTAACCTTAAAATCACATCAAAAGCAAATATCTTTATAGAAATAAGGTCAATAGGTAATGTGATAGTGCCAACCTGAATGAAGCAAGATTTCTAAACAACGGATGTAATGAAAGTTTCTCCTAACGGAGTCTCCATAAATAGGTCAAAGTCTAATTTCTCTGTAGTCAAGTTCAAATGTTGAGCGCAAGCAAGAGAGATAAAAGAATGGGTAGAACCGGCATCAAGTAAGGTATAAACTTCGCAAGAATTTATAATTAACTAACCCGTGCTAACTTCGTTCGGGTTCCTCGCATTTTAACCGGTCACGACAAACGCTCTTCCAGGAACCGTTGACTTTGACTTTTCTGGGACATCCTTTTGAGTCACCATTCTCATTGGATCTGGTTTCGATACCGTCATAACTCTCGAGCGATATGTCCTTCTTTTCCACAATTATAGCATACCTTAAACTGTTGCGCAGCCAATGGGCATATGTCCCTCTTTCCGCATTTGTAACATACGATAGGTGGTGGTCTTTCTCCTCCTTGGAACCGCCACATCTTGGCGCCGACGCTTCACATGGTCGTTGTTGAATCTCCTCTTTTAAAATCTCCTCCCCGACTAAACTTCTTCTATTTTCATGGCCACGATTACCACCGGTATCAAGTTACCGCCTTTGTCCATATTCTTCTTTCTCCGTTGGTTATCGTTATTCTAATGACTTCTATCTTCTAGATGATCCTGGTTATGGTCCCCGGTTGAACGTACTCGTTATCTCGCTTCTAACAACCGAGCCTGACTGACAACATCCGAATAGAGAGAAAATTTATGAGAAATGAGATACCGACGTATCTTCAGGTTTTAAACCTCTCGTAAACATCCGTCGTACTTTTTCCTCATTCTCCACCAAATGAGGTGCAAACTCGATAACTCCGCGAACTTCGCCTCATCTTTGGGACACCATCATGTTATTCTACTCCGGTCTAATAAACTCCACTTCCTTCATATAGACGAATACTTTCGTGGAAGTACTTGTCATTGAATCTGCTTCTGAAATGTCTCCCATGACATCGTCTGAGTGCAAATTGGATGGTACGCTTCACTGATTCCCACCAAGAATCGCCTCGCCACTTTAACATAAAAGGTGGCGAATGGAACCTTCTGTTCCTCTGTGCATCCCAAGACATCGAATATCTTGGTAATTTGCTTGACCCATGTTTCCGCCATGATCGGATCCGGCTTTCCCTTAAATTCGGTGGTCCCAACTCTTTGAATCGCTTGGTGCGTGACAACCCGTGAATTGCTATCATTTCCTCCTCAGATTTTGAACACGAGTCTCCTCGTCGATTTTTGCATGAATCTGCAAAAAGCTTCTAAACATCCCTCGTTCATCATCTCGCTTTCGGTGGTGTTGTTCACAGAGGTACATTGCCACTGTTGACGTTCTCCTCGTTAGTAAAATCTGAGTGCATCTCCACGGTCTCATTTACTCCATCAAATATTCTCAATCGACATTCTCAAATCATGTCGCCAAAACAAGGGTTAATTAAGGAAATCAATATATCACATAATATCCCTATATACCGACCAACTAACAAATAAGCTTAGGTAGGACACACTAGCGGAAGGATTTACTCTCTCTCTCCCTCCTAGTTCTATTCCCCGATCTCCGCCAGAGATCATATCCCTAAGCTCGATACCAACCGCGACGCCCCAAAATAGGTCCATTCCATCCAACCCATTCGAGTCGCCAAATACATGGTACGAAATAACTACAACTTTATTAATACATTTTTCGTGCAAAATACGACAACATATATATTTGTGAGTTTAAATACAATTATTGTCTTCTGCATAATATACATACCCAAATAAATTCTCATCACAATTATTTATACATTATTTTACAAAATGGTGAGGATTACTAAACAACTCTCTCTATAACCATCATTCCATACCCGACTCGTACTTCTCATACATTCTCGCCTCCCGAGAAGAAAAATGGAACAAAAAGTAAAAGGGTGAGCTCAACTAGCCCAGTAAAGAATATTATGACTAAGATAATATACAACAAATTATCGTTAGTCTCCAACAGGGAAAAATCTAATAGAATACAATAGACAACCAGCTTTTAAATCAATCTTCGCAATGAAATAATAATTCATTAGAAGAGTTAAGTAGAGAATGCAAACTACTATCTTCTATATATGAATTTAAAAGTCCATCGTCGATATTTTTATCCCCTGTAACATCAATCAATATATATCCGGAATCAAATATTCATCTTTGCACTACTGAGCCAAAGATATTCATCATTAATCATGTTCATCTAAACACTGCTCATCTTTGCACTACTGGGCCAAAGATATTAATCGATCGGTCGTGTTCATCTCAACACTGCTCATCTTTGATTTACGGGCCAAAGATATTCATCAAGAAATCATTCATCTTTGCACTACAGGCAAAAGATATTCAATAATATCATCATTTAAGACTGAGGATGATGAAAAATATTTTTAAAGAAACGAATCCAATGAAACAAAATGACAAGGATTAAGGATTAAGGATTAAGGATTAAGGATTCGTACTTTATTTTATCCATGTCCAAAAATACCTCAAAAATAATCATAGTGGTGTAAAATTCAAGAATGATCAAAACATGGATACAATCAAAGCTAGTATCCAGAATAGATATTTTGGATAAAAAGAAGAAATTTCATTTTTCTGTGAATAGTGCCGTATACGTAAATAGTAACTCCGACACCAAAAGATAGAAATTTCACAAAAAACATCTTCACGCTTCATGAATAGTACTCGTGAATAGCAACTCGTGAATAGTAACTCATGAATAGTAACTCGTGAATAGTAACTCATGAATAGTAACCCCAACATGAAAAAGTTCCAAATTTGATAAAAAGTTCCAACCAATATTTCAAAGATAATGATATTGAAGAAATAATATCATTTGAAAGAAAATAACATCCCTTACCTCGAAAGACAAGATTTCTAGATGAAACACCGGATATAGGTTATGACTTGAACTTGCACCAGTATAGCAATACTCAAAGTATACTCAAAATACTCACAAGAATACGCTTTCGATAATATAGAGAGAAAAAACTTCGCCTTAAAGTGTGATTTTCAATTCTAACCTAAGCACCCTATTTATAGAAAATGCTTAGAACACCAAAGTAAAAATTTATTAAAATATTAATATATATATATATATATATATATATAATCTTCACGCACACCTTTGAATCTGAAATTCAAAGAATTGAACACATGCCTCACACATGCAAAAAACGTTTTTGTAAAAAAAAATATTTAAAACTTCAAAAATTAATTATTTTGGAGTTTCGAACTTCAATAATTCATAATAAATAGCCTTTTTGTCGAAAATTCGAATCTTGTGACTTTTTATAGAAATTCAATTCTCTACAACTTTGCGAAAGAAAGCTTTTCCAAATTCCAAATGAAATTGGACCGAAATCCACAAACAGACGATTTTACTGAGTTATAATCAAATTTCTATTAATAATTGTGTCCACCAACACACAAAAATATGTGTTAAACATTTAATGTCACAAAAATACTCTTCCTCCTCATATACTCATATATCCCACATTCATTATAAAAATATCACCGTTAATATATTATTAAAATAATATATTTAAATGAATTATTTTATCGTAAAAAGATAAAATATTAATTTTCAACAATTGTCACATTAAAAATTTTCTCCATCTATATAAATATTTTCCTCATCATATAAATCAATAATTAATTATTCACAAATAATATTACAGAATCACAAGATCTTTGGCAACCGGTAGTTCCCAGGAAAGAGGAGGCTTTCCAATAAGGATCTCTCCTTATTGGCGCATTGATTAGGTGACCAAACCTCTCCTTGTATGTAACTTTCTAGACATTGCCAATAATGTTATCCAATAATATTATTCGGATAATATGAATTATTTCTCCGATAATAGAAAATCTTGTGTAATGACAATTTATTGAAACAACAATAATATAAAATATCAATGCAAAGAATTATTGAATCAATAAAATAAAATAATCGAGCAAAGAATTATCGTAATAATTATTGAGTAGTACCTTCACGTAAGAATCAATAATTGTGTAATACCGCTGTGTTATTCTTGTTGTTGACGCCAGCGATTAGTGTGTTTTAAACCATCGGGTATTCCAACAAGATAATACTGTGAATAACTACTGCCAGCTATTTATAAACAACTTATATTTGTCGTTTTCTTCATCCAATCGCTTTTACGTTATGGGGCCCACAAAAGATCATAGCGCTGTATGAATATTCCCCCTGACAAAGATTTAATATTCCACGACCAAACGAATATTCCTGCATAATAATGAATATTTTATAACCACTTGCTTATTCGAAATATTTGCGTATTTTACCCATAATTAACCACATTAATCAAATTAACCCTTACTATTTCAAAATAATAAATAGAGGAAATTCCATTTTATTAAAAAAAAAAAAAAAAGGTCTTACAAAGATTCATCTACATAATATGTTATATTATTAAATCAATAATTGAGACGACAAAGTTATTCATATTATTATTTGCAATATCGATAATGTCTAGAAGTTCATCGAGGAGAGGTTTGGTCACCTAATCATGGCGCCAATAAGGAGAAATCCTTATCTGAAAGCCCTCTTTTCCTCGGGAACGACTTCGATTGTTAAATATTGTGAATTATAATATTAATGATGAATAAGTTCGTATTGATTAAAGATGAAATTGATAGTTCCATTGTGTTGGAATTATTAGTGTTAGTGAAAATTGACATTTATTTCGATAATAATTGATGTCTGGAGGTTATATTGACCAATCGGGTAATTAACCGGATAAATAAGCAATTAATTATTATTGATTCACATGATTATAACTATTTGTTCATATGTGTGTACTATTGATTCACATTCATTTACTATTATGGGAGTTGGTGCAAGATTGATAATACTTGCATGACTAAGTTAAATATGGAGGTATAGATGGAGGTACTATACTGTAATTCGTATTTTCACATGTCTAGAACTATTGATTTACATAACTTACTATTGATTCACATGATTTACTATTAGGGGAGATGGTGCAAGTTTCATAATACTTGCAGGACTAAATTAAAAATGAAGAAAAAGATGGAGGTATTATACTGTAATATTTTAAGCCTCAAAACGTACAATTATCGAAACTATATTTTCTTATAAATAGAAGCTCATTCTTCCTTCATTTCTCACCAATTCACTAAAGCTGTAGAGCAATTATTATAGAGAGAAATTATAGAGAGAAAGAAGAAGAGAAGTATGTTACTTCATTATTCCAAAGATCCGCTTTCTTCTAAGTAAAGATTATTATTCTTTCGTATTCATGAAGAGAGTTATTTTTTTCAATACTCGTAAGGGTTGTTATTCCATTCTTTATTATTTTGTTGGAATAACATGTCTATGCGAAGTATTGCAAACATGGTGAAATTCTTCTGTTATTCAATTCTTTATTATTATTCTCGAATAACTCCGTCTGCATGCGATTATCGCATGCACGTGAATTTGTTGTTATTCCATTCTTTATTATTACATTGGAATATCATGTATGTGCGGGTTATGCATGACTAGTTCCATTCTTTATTATTACATTGGAATAACCTATCTCACATGCGGTTACGACGCTTGTTAATTCTTCATTTATTCCATTCTTTATTATTCTGTTGGAATAACTTGTCTATGTGGATTACCGCATGCATGGTGAATGATCCTTCATATTCATTCCTTATTAAATTGTGGAAATGATCTGTCTACGTGGATTACCGCATGTGTTGCCTCTTTTTTACGACTAACAAAAGAGCTCTAACTCATGCAAGCATACATGCGTCAACAAGTAATACAGAGCAAGTAAAGTATCAATCCCATAGAGAAAGTAAATCCATTTGCAGTTTCGTATATTTTATTATACTCGTATGAGATATCATTTCTTTTGTACTCGTCATGGAATATCATTTTCTTTGGTATTTTTCTTTTACGAGTTACTATTCACCCAGTTACTATTCACTCTAGTATTATTCACTCGGGTATTCGGGGCACTTTTTGTGCTGGAGTACTATTCACGAGTTACTATTTATGGGTTACTATTCACCCGATTACTATTCACTCTAGTATCATTCACTCGGGTATTCGAGACACTTTTTGTGTCGGGGTACTATTTCTGAAGTACTATTCACGGGGTACTATTCACCCAAAAAATTTATTTCTTTTCTGTCTAAATTATGTTTGGTACATGAATATTATTCTTGAATTTTACTCCATAAAGTAGTATCATGTTGACAATTTGGACGTTATTGATTTCTAGATAAATTAAATTATAAATCTGTAAAATTTATCCTTGAACTTGTTTTATTGAATTATTATGTCATTGTCATCATCTTCATGTTTATATTGTGATGAAAGTCATCTTTGGCTTACGTGCATAGATGGACTTGGTACGATTATGACTAGGGATTATTCGTTATAATCATGACCGTAATGTAACGAATGATGTGGTAAAAGTCCTCATTAGCCTGTATAGTTCATTGATGGACAGTTGTTGGTATGATTATGACCAGGGATTATTCGATGTAATCATGACCATTGATGATTACATGAATATCCTTGGCCATGGTGAAGGGATGATTCGATGATGTGGTTTATTTATTAAGCTGAGTCTCAGCGATAAAGTTGATGAATTTTTTTTTTAAATCATAGAAGATAGTAGATTTTATGCCCTACTTTACTCTTCTAATGGATTGCTTATTCCGCTGCAGTTGTTGATCTAAAACTTGTTGTCTATTGTATTCTATCAGTTGTTATATTGTTGAAGGCTAAGGATAATTTATTCTGCATTATCTTAGTCATAATATTTCTTATTGTACTAGTTGAGCTCACCATTTCTTTCGTTGTTCTCTTCAGGAAATGAGAATATAGCTGGGACGAGTCGGGGAATGGAGTGATGGTCCAGGATAAATGGCTTTAGTAGTCCTCACTATTCTACGGAATAATGTGATAATAATTGTTATGAGGACACCATTGAGTGTGGATATTGTCTAGATGACAATATTCTTGTTTAAACTCTCAGCTATGTTTTGTCGTATTTTACACGACCGTTGTATAATTAAGTTGTATTTGAATTTATGTACCATGTATCTGGCGACTCAAGATGGGTGATGTATACCTGTTTTGGGGGCATCACACATGGTTTTAGGGGGAGCCATAATTATTATATTGTCATCATCAAAAAGGGGGAGAATGTTGACTTGGTCATATTCCAACCTTAGGTTTTGATGATGACTTTCCTATTGTACTAAAATGTTTACTCATGCATTTACAGGATATTAAAAGAATTCTTGAAGCTTTGATTTATTAAAGGATTGAAGACATGAAGGCTTGAAGAATTGCTTGAGTTATTAAGAAATAAATGTAAGATCCTAGCTTTAATTATTTCTCAATCAAGGCTCTAGGACATGTGCATTACATACATACTTGTAGTCACATATTTGATGTCACATGATAATTCACTAGCCCCTGATATGCATGACCGAAATTTCTCACCATAAATTAAGGAATCAAATAATGTTAATGTAAGACCCCGAAATTTTTTTAAATAAAAAGGAATTTCCTTTATTTATTATTTTGAAATAGTAAGGGTTGATTTGATTAATGTGGATAGTTAAGGGTTAAATACGCAAATATTTCAAAATAAGCAAGTGGTTATAAAATATTCATTGCTGTCGGGGAATATTCGTTTGGTCGTGGAATATTAAATGCGGTTAGGAATATTAAATGCGTGACGATTTGCCGATGTGTGTGTGGGCCCCATAACTGAAAGCGATTGGATGAAGAAAACGACAAATATAAGTTGTTTTTAAATAACTACGTAGTTATTCTTTATTATCATCTTGTTGGAATACCCTTGGTGGTTAAAACACACTAATACGCGTTGTTGAACAAGAAGACACCAGTATTGCACCAATTATTGATTCTTACGTAAGAAGGCACTACTCAATAATGGTTACGATAATTAATGCTCAAGATTTTATTGAGTTAATAATTGCTTTGCGTTGATATTTTATATTGTTGTTGTTTGAATAATTGTCATTACGATATTTTTCATTATCGAAGCAATAATTCATATTATCCTAATAATATTATTAGATAACATTATTGGCAATGTCTAGAAAGTTACATCTAAGGAGAGGTTTGGTCACCTAATTGCTACAAGAAGAAGAAGAAATTCTTATTGAAAGCCCCTCTTTCTGAACCGCACAGTTATCAATATTGTGATTACGTAATATTATTTGTGAATAATTAATTATTGATTTATATGATGAGGAAAATATTGATTTTATGTGGATATAGATGGAGAAAATTTTTAAAATGACAATTGTTGAAATTAATATTTTATCTTTTTCGATAAAATAATTCATTTAAATATATTATTTTAATAATATATTAACTGATATTTTACAAAGAATGTGGGATATATGAGTATACGAGGAGGAAGAGTATTTTTGTTGCAATAAATGTTTAAAACATGTTAAACATGTCGGTGGACCCCATTTATTGACTAAAATTTGATTATAGCCTGTAAAATTGCCCGTTTGTGGATTTCGGTCAATTTCTATTTGGAATTTGGAAAAACTTTCTTCTGCAAAGTTGTAGAGAATTGAATTTCCTATAAAAACTCGCGAGATTCGAATTTTCTGATGAAATGGCTATTTATTATGAATTATTGAAGTTCCGAAGCTCCGAAATAATTAATTTTTGGAAGTTTAAAATAATTTAAATTACAAAAACGTTTTTCTTACTTTTTGAGAGGTGGGCTACATGTGTGGCTGATGGTTGAGTGTGCGTATGAGGATTTTGAAAAAAATATAATAATATTTAATAAATTTTCTGCTTTGGTGTTCTAAGCAATTTCCTATAAATAGGGTGCTTAGGTTAGAATTGAAAATCACACCGTAAACCAAGTTTTCTCTCTATATTATTGAGCGTATTCTTGTGAGTATTTTGAGTATACTTTGAGTATTGCTAGATCATGCAAGTTCCTTTCAAAGACTATACCCTAGATTCTAGCTAAAGTCTTGATCTTTCGAGGTAAGGAATATTATTTTTTTTCAGTAATGATATTATTTCTTCAATATCATTATCTTTGAAATGTTGATCCAAGTTTTTATCAAATTTGGAACTTTTTCATGCTCGGGGTTACTATTCATGGGTTACTATTCATGAGTTACTATTCACGAGTTACTATTCATGAGTTACTATTCACGAGTTACTATTCACGAAAGTTACTATTCACGAGTACTATTCACGAGTACTATTCATGAAGCATGAAGATGTTTTTGTGGAATTTCTATCTTTTGGTGTCGGAGTTACTATTCACGATATCTGACCTTATTCACGATATCTGACACTATTCACGTGATACTGGTGCTATTCATAAAAATAAAATTTCTTCTTTTCGTCAAAACATCTATTACGGATACTAACTCGATTGTATCCATGTTTTGATCATTCTTGAATTTTACACCACTATGATTATTTTTGAGGTATTTTGGACGTGGATAAAACCAAGTACGAATCCTTAATCCTTAATCCTTGTCATTTTGTTTCACCGGATTCGTTTCTTTAAAAAAAAATATTTTCATCATCCTCGGTCTTAAATGATGATATTATGGAATATCTTTGACTGTAGTGCAAAGATGAATGATTTCTTAAGAATATCTTTGGCACATGGTGCAAAGATGAATGATTTCTCAAGAATATCTTTGGCCCGTAGTGCAAAGATGAGCAGTGTTTAAATGAACATGACGGTGATGAATATCTTTGGCACATGAGTGCAAAGATGAATATTTGATTCGGATGTATATTGATTGATGTTACAAGGATAAAAGATAGACGATGAACTTTTAAATTCATACATAGAAGATAGTAGTTTGCATTCTCTACTTAACTCTTCTAATGAATTATTATTTCATTGCGAATATTGATTTAAAATTTGTTGTCTATTGTATTCTATTATATTTTTCCTGTTGAAGACTAACGATAATTTGTTGTATATTATCTTAGTCATAATATTCTTCTTGAGCTAGTTGAGCTCACCCTTTTCCTTTTTGTTCCATTTTTCTCGGGAGGCGAGAATATAAGCGAGTACGCAGTCGGGGTATGGAATGAAGGTTTTAGAAAGGATTGTTTAGTAGTCCTCACCATTTTGTAAAATAATGTATCAATAAATGTGATGAGGATTTATTTGAGTATAGATATTGTCTAGAAGATAATATTTGTATTCAAACTCACAGCTTTCTTGTTGTAATAATAAAGTTGTAGTTGTTTACGTACTCATGTATTGACAACTCAGAATAGGTGATGTATACCTATTTTGGGGGCGTCACAGTTAACCAATATATATATATATATATATATATATATATATATATGGAAATTTGGAGTAAATGGTTGATTAAATAAAATAACATAAATTATTCATTTTCATCAACTTGATTCACAGTAATAACAAATATGGCATATCATAACTCATGCATCATAAATCGTGCCTCATGAATCAAGGACTTTAATTCTGTGCAATCAACTAAGGTAACTAGCTAATATCATGAATCATACTTTATGTAAAAGCTTAAGTTAAGGAACATCACTAGATTGTTGTTTTAAAGAAAATCTGCTTCGTGATGGAAATTGATTATATCCGGTAATTGCCAAAAAGAAAGCTTGTAAGACCCCAACTTTTTGAATAAAGATGAATTTTTTATAAATATCATTTTTGAATATTATGGAGTAAATTTGATATAATATTATAGTTGTGGGTAATATTTATAAATTTTGCAAAATACTGTGAGTTGTATATAATATTCGATTGGTTGGAGAATATTCGTTTTAACGGGAATATTAAATACAACCAAGATAATCATTGGTGGACCCCACAACAAAATTATTGTCGGATTGAGAAAACGACAAAAATATTTTATTGAAAATAACGGCGGAAGTTTTACCATTAATACTGTTGAACTACTCGGTAGTAAAAGAAATGCGATGTCTGGCGTGGTTGCGTAGTAACACTTGGTATTGATTATTGATGCTTATGTAATAAGTCACTCAGTTTATTTTTATTGGTATTATTAATGTAATAAAATGCAGAAAATCTTTTTATATAAAACAAAATACTTTTATAAAGTTATTCATTTTATTAGGCTAATAGTAAAATCTTTTATATAAAATGTAATACTTTTATAAAGTTATCTATTTTATTAGACAATAATTAGAATATATTATATTTTATTATGCATGTTTTTGCATAAGGTACTGCATAGTGTTTGAATAGTAAAATCTTTTATAAAGTTATTCGTTTTATTAGATTATAAATAGAATATATTATATTTTATTTAAAAGATTTTTCTTTAAATATGGACCGTTAGATTAAAGTAAATAAATATGGATCGTTCATGAGTTAGTTACTATGCAGTCCATTTTTCTATAAATAGAAGCTCATTCCTTCATTATTTCTTACGAATTCACTGAAACTCTAGAGAGATAAACTATAGAGAGAAAGAAGAAAAGTATTCTGCTACTTCACTACTTATATATCTAGTACTCTTCTTCTTAAGGTAGGGGGTATTATTTCTTTTGTATTCATGAAGAGAACTTCTGTTATTCCATTCTTTATTATTCTGTTGGAATAACCTGTATACGCGGACTTCCCTATACTTGGTGAAATTCTCATGTTATTCTATTCTTTATTATTCTCGTTGAATATCACATGCATGCGTTTTTATCTTGGGACACGGTTCTGCTTTTTTTACTATTACATTGGAACATCCCGCTTCGGTGTGTATTACGCTTTTATCTCCGGTTCCGTTATTTAGTATTACATTGGAATAACTTGCCTATGCATCAAGTAATCAAAGATGCATGGTGATTTATGTTGTTATTCTATTCTTTATTATTCATTGGAACATCATGCCATGTCTTGATTTACACCGACTGGTTCCGTTATTATTATTCTTTGAATAACTTGTTTATCTGAAATCCGCATGCATGGTGATTTCTTTTGTTATTCCATTCTTTATTATACTCAATTGGTTAAAGTTTTGACTTCTATACTCCATGAAATTAGTGGATTATCCTTGATATTTGCACTTCTTCCAGTATCTTTTCATGGAAATATTCTTCTGAGCATTCTTGAATTTTACTCTACAAAGAAGTATCATGTTGACAATTTGGACGTTATTAGTTCCTGAATAACTTAATTCTTGAACTTGTTTTATTGAATTCTTATATTGTTGTCATCATCCTCATGTTTATATTTTTTTTAAAGCCATATGTGGCCTGTAGTGCATAGATGGACTCGGTATGATTATGACCAAGGATTATTCGGTGTAATCATGACCGTAATGTTACAAATGATGTGGTAAAAGTCTTCATTGGCCCGTAGTGCATTGATGGACAGTTTTTGGCATGATCATGACCATTAATGAATACACAAATATTCTTGGCCCGTAGTGCATGGATAGTTGTGGACGTGATACTAAAGAATATCCTTGGCCGTAGTGCAGGGGTGATTCGATGATGTGGATTATTTATTAAGCTGAGTCCCAGCGATAAAAGTGATGAAAAACCTTTTAAATCATAGAAGATAGTAGATTTTATTCTCTACTTGACTCTTTTAATGGATTTCTTGTTTCGCTGCAGTTAAACTTGATGTTTGTTATATTGTGTCAGTTTAACACTGTTTAAGGCTAATGATAATTTATTCTGCATTATCTTAGTCATAATATTTCTTACTGGGCTAGTTGAGCTCACCCTTTCTTTCATTGTTCACTTCAAGAAATGAGAATATAGTTGGGATGAGTCGGGGAACGGAGTGATGGACCAGATGATAGTATTAGTAGTCCTCACTATTCTGATAAATAGTGTGACAATAAATGTAATGAAGACCCCATTGAGTTTGTATATTGTCTAGATGACAATATTTGTATTAAAACTCACAACATATGTTTAGTCGTATTTTACACATCGTTGTATAATTAAGTTGTATTTGAATTTTGTACCATGTATTTGGCGACTCAAGATGGGTGATGTATACCTATTTTGGGGGCATCACAGTTAATTATCAAAGCTTAGGATATAATCCTGGCTAAGATGTGAGAATAGAACTAGGAAGGAGAGATCGGGAATTCCTTCGCTAGTATGACCTACCTAGTTTTTTTTTGTATTTAATTGGTGGATTTGTAATATAGGGATAATATGTTACATGTCAATTAACTTTTGTTTTGTGGCGATGTCTGAAAATGACATCCGAGAATGTTAAGAATAGCAATGGAGCACAAAGCGATCGCTTGATTCACCACATATCAATAATCGTGGATAATGTGCATCGAGAAGGCGACAATCCTCATGCAAACAACAACACCGACCAAATGATGAATGATGGAATGTCGGAGGCTTTATGCAATTCATGTAATAAAGAAAGTAGAGCGGCTCTATCTAAAATGTAGGTGGAAACACTTGAAACTCTCGGACGATCCACCGCTAAACAGTTCAAGGAGCTGGGACCACCGGAGTTTATTGGAGAGCCAAAACCACTTAAGGCGGAAGCATGGATAAAGCAGATCACCAAGATATTTGATGTCTTGGGATGCTCCGAGGAGCAAAAGGTTCCCTTTACCGCCTTTATGTTTCGAGGAGAGGCAGATTACTGGTGGGAATCGGTAAAGCGTACTCAACCTGCCACACTGAAAATGTCTTAGGAGAAGTTCCAAGAACTATTTAACGACAAGTACTTTCCCGAAAGTATTCGTCACATGAAGGAGGTGGAGTTCATCAAGTTGGAGCAAAATAACATGACCGTGTCGCAGTACTAAGCCAAGTTTGCCGAGTTGTCCCGGTTTGCGTCCCACTTGGTAGATAATGAAGAGAGAATGACGCGTATGTTTTTAAGAGGTTTGAAGCCGGAGATACGTCAACATCTTATTTCTCAGAAACTGTGTTTGTATTCAGATGTTGTAAATAGGGCTCAGTTAGTGGAGCGCGATAATGAGTCAACGCATCCAAAAGAGAGCAGTCGGCAAAATGATAACACCAGTGAGAGCAGACATCGAAGAGGTGACAACAAGCGTGGAGGAATCAACGAAGCGAAATGGTAACCACTTGGTGGTAATCGTGGCCAAAGCAATAAGAATGGACATTTCAAGAAGAGGAGATTCAATAATGATGGAAAGACGCGTCAAGACCAAAGACCAGTTGTTAAGGAAGGAGAACGATCACCTATCATATGCTTCAAATGCGGAGGGGAGGGACACATCACCAAACAAGCTAGCGATGTCGTCCAAAGCATGTTATAATTGTGTAAGAGAAGGTCACCAAGCCCGATTTTATCGTTCACCAAAGACAAGTTCAAATAGGATGGAGGCACCAAAGGTCAGTCCCGGAAAAAGCCAAAGCCAGAGAGTAGTCTGAGGAGAGCGTTTGTTGTGACCTCCCGTAAAGCAAGGAACCCGAATGAGATCATCACGGGTAAGCTTATCATAAACTCTAGCGAAGTCTATACTTTATTTGATACCTGGTTCTACCCATTCTTTTATTTCTCCTACTTGCGCTCAACGATTAAATTTGACTCAAGAAGAAATTAGACATTGACTTATCTGTGGAAACTCGGTTGGGAGAAACCTTCATTACATCCAATTTGCTTATAAGTCTTGTTTGGTTCAAATCGGTACCCTCACATTACACTCGTCGATCTTATTTCATTAAAAATACTTGCATTTGACGTGATTCTAGGATTGATTGGTTAACTACTCATCATGCAAAATTGATTATTTTCATAAGGTTGTTAGCTTTCATATTCCTAATCAACCTATTATGCTTGAATTCAAGCGACAAAACCATTAAAGTCAATCACGGTCATCTCAAAGCTATAAAGCTATTCGTTTATTGAAAAAGCGGATGTCAAGCTTTCTTAGCTCATATCACGGATCTAAACAAAAATACGTCAGTTTTGAATGATATTTCTATTGTTAATGAATTTCCTGACGTATTCCTTGAAGAACTTCCTTGCCTACCCCCAGAGCGTGAAATTGAATTTTGTATCGACCTTGAACCTGGTACAAAACCTATTTCCAAAGCCCCATATCGAATGGCTCTATTGAACTTCGTGGAGTTAAAGACCCAACCGCGAGGAATTGTTAGACATTGGCTTTATTCGTCCTAGTACTTCTCCTTGGGGTACTCCTGTTCTATTCGTGAAGAAGAAAGATGGGAGTATGAGACTTTGTATTGATTATCGGGAGTTGAATCATGTCATCATAAAAAATAGGTACCCATTGCCACGTATTGATGACATGTTTGACCAGTTGCAAGGAGCCAAATTCATTTCAAAGATTGATCTTCGTTCCGGATATCACCAATTGAAGATTAGAACCGATGACATTCCAAAGACGGCTTTCAGAACTCGGTACAAGCATTATGAATTCCTAGTCATGTCCTTTGGATTGACTAATGCTCCTACTGCCTTCATGGATATGATGAACCGAGTATTTAAGGAATATTTGGATCACTTTGTGGTCGTCTTTATTGATGACATCCTTATTTATTCCAAAAGCCATGAAGATCATGAGCAACACTTGAGGCTGACACTCCAAAAGCTTCGTGAATATAAGCTTCATGCCAAGTTGAAGAAATGCGAGTTCTGGCTTGAGGAAGTAGCATTCCTTGGGCATGTGGTATCAAGTTATGGAATATCTGTTGACCCAGCAAAGATTGAAGCTAGTCAAAGCTGGGAGCAACCTAAATCAGTGATCGAAGTACGTAGCTTTCTCGGTTTAGCTGGTTATTATCGGAGATTCATGGAAGGATTTTCTCGAATCGCTACTCCATTAACTCAGCTGACTCAGAAAGATACAAAGTTCATTTGGAGCGAAGAATGTGAGAAGAGTTTTCAAGAACTCAAGAGGAGACTCATTTCAAAGACTGCTACGGAATACCATCCGGCTCGGAGGATTTGTCATCTCTGATGATGCTTCGGGAAAAGGGTTGGGATGTGTTCTCATGCAACATGGGAAAGTCATTGCCTATGCCTCAAGACAACTCAAAGAATATGAGAGGAATTATCCTACTCATGATCTAGAGTTGGCAGTTGTTGTCTTCGCACTAAAGATTTGGAGGCATTACTTGTATGGGGAGAAAGTGGAGATCTTTACGGATCATAAAAGCATCAAATATTTCTTCACTCAAAAGGAACTCAACATGCGACAATGACGTTGGCTTGAACTGTTGAAAGATTATGATCATACCATCCAATACCATCCTGGAAAAGTGAACGTGGTAGCTGACGAATTGAGTAGAAGATCATATCTGGCCTTGAATGCGATATTGTCAACGCAAAGGCCCATTTTGTGTGACTTGCAAAGGATGGAGATAGAGTTAAAGACTCGAGGGACCCATGTGATGATGGCGAATATCTGAGTAGAACCAACTTTAATTGATAAAGTTAAAATTTGCTTTCAAGCTACGGACACGAGTGATGCGTATGAGGAAGAAAGTGCAAGAAGGTGTTATCTTAGAAAGCAAGAATCGATGAAGAAGGAATACTTGAGTCGACTCCAGACTTTGTGTTCCTAACGACCACGATTTAAAGTATAAAATCATGATGGTGGCGCATAACACACCATTTGCAATCCATCCTAGGAGTACCAAAATGTATCATGATCTTCATCATACATTTTGGTGGAGCAATATGAAGAGAGAGATAGCGTTGTTTATCTCAAGGTGTCTAACTTGTCAACGAGTTAAAGCGGAGCATCAAGTACCAAAAGGTCCATTGTAACCACTTGAAATTCTAGAATGGAAGTGGGAGCACATTACCATGGATTTCAAGCATGGTCTTCCTAAGGTTTCTCAAGGCATAGATGCGATTTGGGTCATTGTTGATAGATTGACCAAGTCTTGCTCATTTCTTCCGATCTGAGAAACTTATACACTTGAATGTCTTGCTTGGTATGTACATAAACGAGATTGTAAAGACTGCATGGTATGCCGGTATCCATAGTTTACGATCGAGACCCAAGATTCACTTCACGATTTTGGGTTAGTTTGCAAAAAGCTATAAGCACACACTTACGATTTAGCTCAAATATCATCCTCGATTTGACGGACGGTGGAGAGGACTATTCAAACTCTTAAAGATCTATTAAGACTCTGTGTCCTTGATTTCAAGGGAAGTTGGGACAAGTTCTTACCATTGGTGGAGTTTTCCAACAATAACAGTTATCAAGCAAGTATTAGCATAGCTCCATTTGAAGCGTCATATGGAAGAAAGTGTCGTTCTCCGTATGCTGGGATGAGGTGGGTGAAGCAACGTTGTTAGGACCGGAGTTGGTACGTATGACTACGAAAAAGATTTAAATGATCCGACAACGTATAAAAACCTCACAAGATCGACAAAAGAGTTATGTTGATCTTCATCGAAAGGACGTGGAATTCGATATAGGAGATCATGTGTTTGTTGCTCCATGGAAAGGAGTTACGATATTTGGAAAGAGAGGAAAACTCAATCCTCGATTCATCGGCCCATTTTTAATCCTCGATCAAGTAGGAACTGTGGCCTATAGACTCGCTTTACCGCCAAGTATGTCTCGTGTTCATAACATTTTTCACATATCCATGTTACGTAAATATGTGAAAGACCCGAACCACATTATTGAGTTAGAACCGGACGAAATAGCGGAAGATTTGACATATGAAGAGGTTCCTGTTCAAATCTTGGATAAGAAGGAACATATTCAACGCTCCAAGGTTATACCTCAAGTCAAAGTTTTGTGGAGAAACCACGATGTTGAGGAAATGACTTGGGAGTTAGAATCTGAAATAAAATCAAAGTATCCTTACCTCTTCGACATACCAGGTACGTACCCTAATTTCGAGGGCAAAATTTCATAAGAAAGGGAGGTTGTAAGACCCCAACTTTTTGAATAAAGATGAATTTTCTATAAATATCATATTTGAATATTATGGAGTAAATTTGATATAATGTTATAGTTGTGGGTAATATTTATAAATTTTGCAAAGTACGCAAGTTGTATATAATATTCGATTGGTCGGGGAATATTCGTTTTAACGGGGAATATTCGTACAACGGCACAATCATTGGTGGACCCCACAACGAAATTATTGTTGGATTGAGAAAACGACAAAAATATTTTATTGAAAATATTAATACTGTTGAACTACTTGGTAGTAAAAGTACAGTAATACGCGTGGTTGCATAGTAGCACACGGTATTGATTATTAATGCTTATGTGATAAGTCACTCAGTTTATTTTTATTAGTTTTATTAATGTAATAAAACAGAATACTTTTATAAAGTTATTCGTTTTATTAGGCTAATAGTAAAATCTTTTTATATAAAACAGAATGCTTTTATAAAGTTATCTATTTTATTAGACAATAATTAGAATATATTATATTTTATTATGCATAGTGTTTTGCATAGTGCTGCGATAAGTGTTTGCATAGTAAAATCTTTTATAAAGTTATTCGTTTTATTAGATTATAAATAGAATATATTATATTTTATTTAAAAGATTTTGCTTTAAATATGTATCGTTAGATTAAAGTAAATCAATATGGACCGCTTCATGAGTTAGTTACTTATGCAGGTCCATTTTTTCTATAAATAAAGCTCATTCCTTCATTATTTCTTACGAATTCATTGAAACTCTAAAGAGATAAATCTGTAGAGAGAAAGAAGAAAAGTATTCTCGCTACTTCACCACTTATATATCTAGTACTCTTCTTCTTAAGGTAGGGGTATTATTTCTTTTGTATTCATGAAGAGAACTTCATTATTCCATTCTTTATTATTACATTTGGAATAACTTTTGTACTGCGGACTTCCCTATACTTGGTGAAATTCTCCTGTTATTCTATTCTTTATTATTACATTGGAATATCCTGCATGCATGCTTTTTCGCCGGGACTGGTTCCGCTTTTACTATTACATTGGAAACATCCTGCTTGATTAAGTATTACGTCGACTGGTTCCGTTATTTAGTATTCTGTTGGAATAACCTGTCTATGAGAAGTACAGCATGTATGGTGATTTATGTTGTTATTCTATTCTTTATTATTCTGTTGGAACATCTTGTCGGTGCGAATTTCGCCTGACCTGGTTTCGTTATTATTATTCTGTTGGAATAACCTATTTATCACAATCTGCGTATGCATGGTGATTTCTTTTGTTATTCCATTCTTTATTATACTCAGTTGGTTAAAGTTTTGACTTCTATACTACATGAAATTAGTGGAATATCCTTGATATTTGCACTTCATCCAGTATCTTTTCATGGAAATATTCTTCTGAGCATTCTTGAATTTTACTCTACAAAGAAGTATCATGTTGACAATTTGGACGTTATTAGTTCCTGAATAACTTAATTCTTGAACTTGTTTTATTGAATTCTTATATTGTTGTCATCATCCTCGTGTTTATATTTTTTTTAAAGTCATCTGTGGCCTGTAGTGCATAGATGGACTTGGTATGAATATGACCAGGGATTATTCGGTGTAATCATGACCATAATGTTACAAATGATGTGGTAAAAGTCCTCATTGGCCCGTAGTGCATTGATGGACAGTTGTTGGCATGATCATGACCATTAATGAATACACAAATATTCTTGGCCCGTAGTGCATGGATAGTTGTGGTCGTGATACTAAAGAATATCCTTAGCCATAGTGCAGGGGTGATTCGATGATGTGGATTATTTATTAAGATGAGTCCCAGCAATAAAAGTGATGAAAAACCTTTTAAATCATAGAAGATAGTAGATTTTATTCTCTACTTGACTCTTTTAATGGATTGCTTGTTCATTTGCAGATTAAACTTGATGTTTGTTATATTATATCGGTTTAACACTTTGCTTAAGGCTAATGATAATTTATTACGCATTATCTTAGTCATAATATTTCTTCTTGGGCTAGTTGAGCTCACCCTTTCTTTCACTGTTCTCTTCAGGAAATGAGAATATAGCTGGGACGAGTCGGGGAACGGAGTGATGGACCAGATGATAGTATTAGTAGTCCCCACTATTCTATTAAATAGTGTGACAATAAATGTAATGAAGACCCCATTGAGTTTGTATATTGTCTAGATGACAATATTTGAATTAAAACTCACAGCATATGTTTAGTCGTATTTTACACGACTGTTGTATAATTAAGTTGTATTTGAATTTTGTACAATGTATTTGGCGACTCAAGATGGGTGATGTATACCTATTTTGGGGGCGTCACAAAGCTGCCATATGACAAGATGGGTATTAAATAGAAAAATCTTAAACGATATAGACTAACGTGATGGACTCTCTATTAAGCAAAACTTCCTTAGTCATCAAGATACTCCTATATTCTATACTGATCATGACGTGTCCCTTATTCATATACAACTATAAGATGCCTTGATCCTTGGCACAATCTCCGGTTGACAGTCTAAATATTACGTGACTTGTACATATTGTTTCTAACGATCATATCTTGCATGAGCAACAAGCAACGGTAACATTTTGGAAAAGCCTATAAATGAACGAGTCTCTTTAATGAGAAACACATGAAAAAAATAGATACTGTACTTCAAGGCATACAAGCTGCTAGGCAATTCTACTGACTATATTTTCAGCTACTTCGTGAATATCTAATTGGTGATATCTCTTCTATGCTTTAGTCACTGAGATTAATCTTTGCACTAATATACTTGAAAGATATTTTATTATTTTGAGTGCAAGCATACAAGTTGCTGGGTAATTAAATCGAATATATTTTCAGCTAAGTCTCATGAGCTTAAATCAATGATATCTTTATCTTTTATATTGATCATTGCATTTTAGTTGAGCCTTGAATTGTTGATATAATTATTGCTTTGATCATAGTTTATTTTGTTGTCATATATTTGATCAATTCTCTAAACATGTGGTAGACTAAGTTGTTAGTCTAAGGATTCTAATCCGGGTTGGATTAGGGGTTTTGCAAGCAAGTTCAAGGAAACATAGGTGCTTAAGGGTTCATAGGTGCACGGGGAGCAAAGGTGCTTGGGAGAAAAGGTGCTCGGGGAGTATAAGTACTCAAAGGTTTTGAAACTTATCTTGTAAAGGGGTTTAATTGTAAACAAAGTTAATTAATAAAGTGAGTCTCCAATATTAGTTTGTATTGGACGTGGATTAGGCCATTAGAATAGAGGATAGGGGCTGAACCACGTAAAAATTCCTTGTGTTCATGTGATTGCTTATTGTGCTAAATTATCTCATCATTCGGCTATCTATCCAGCAAGCTGCATTCTATATCTATAAATTTACAAAACTAATTTATCAAATTGTTTTCACATAATCACATTCTGAAAAAGGCTAAGTCTCTAAATTAAGCATTTTAGAAAGTCTTACATCAACTCAACATCTTGTCTTACCTTTTTAATCTATAAGGATTTAGAATCCAGCCTCCTGCATTGAATATCCAAAAGAAGTTTTATTGAATCAAAAGTTTGACACCATTTATTCCCACATTTATTCAACCCCCCCCCCCCTTCTAAGTGTGCCTACTTAAATTTTAGGTATGTTCTGATTGCCTTTTTGACCCTATAGTATTAGGGAAACATCCTCCTCTTTCTTTTTATGGACCCTCCGGGGGTTGTTTCCATAATTTTCGGATTGGATATGCTCAGCAACAGCTTTAAGGTCAGCTAGGTCTTGAATCTTTCCTGACTTTAATCCCATCTTAGCCATCTCCCCGTGTTTGATCATTTCAGAAAATGGTTTACCGATGCTGGATAATACTCTTTCATAGAAAGTAGCTTCCTGTATGTCTATGAAGGTCATGACCATTTTTAATTCTTTCATAGAAGGAATAACTTGGGCAGCAAGGCGCCTCCACCTCTAGTCATACTCTCTGAAAGACTCGTTGGACAGTTTCTTGACCTTAGTAATCTGGTACCGGTCAGGAGCCATCTGAGACTGGAAGTTGTATTATGTGAGGAAGGCGTGTGCTAGCTCTTCCCAGCTATGGATCTTTGAGTTATCTAATCTGGTATACCACGAACGGGCTTCTCCCGTCAAACTCTTCTAGAATGGCTGCATCCTGAGCTTCTCGTCCTCTGCATAAGAACAGAGTTCTCCAATAAACACCTTCAAATGTGTGTAAGGGTCTCCTAACCCGTCATATTTTTCAAAGTCAGGAGTTTTAAACTTTTCTGGATAATGAACACCAGGGAATATACACAGGTCAACATATGAAACACTCTCATATGCTCCAATTCCGTTGATAACACGAAGGGTTTCTTCCATTTGAAGGACTTTCTTTCTGATGTCACCGGTGTCTAGATCTCCTGTGAGATGGGTAGCATCATGAATTTTGTTGGTCGTATCCAACTGCAGTTCAGGTATCATACCGGCTTGAGTTCCCCCTTGTGTAGAGGATTCATCATGAATGGGTATCTTTGGACCCTGAGTAGACTGGTGTAGTTCTTTAAGCAGAACAGCCAAATCTGTGATTTGTTTGCCTAATCCGTCGAATTCTTTTCGAGAAACTAGATTTAAGGTCAGTTTGGTCGGATGACGACATAATTGACTGTAGGCTCACGGCCTTTTTGGATTTTAACCGGGTAATAGGTCTGATTGTTTCCCTGCGAAAGACTTGCATAGTTTAGTCTTTAGGGAATGTGTAAATATTAACATGCTATGTGAGTGTGTCCGTTTTAGGAAATTTATCCTGCAAAACGGATGTTAACTGTTTGTAATACATGGTAGCATGTTAATTTAAATATGTATGTATACACATTTCTTCATATTTCTCATTACATGGAGATGAATATGGAATGAAATTATAAGTAATTGACTTTACATGTAATGAAAAGCATGAAGAGACTTTCTTCCGTGTTGGGTTTATCAGAGGCTGGCCTATTAGGTTACTCTCGCGGCTTTTTGGCATAAAGGTTCCCAAATCATCGCAATTTACTCGACGGGAAGTTAATCCGGTCTTTTAACTAGAGCGAATTTGGGTGGTGCCTTTCCTGAGCCTCGTTAGAATTAGTCTTCCTACGAGTCCATTAAGCAAACACCGACAGGATAGACTCCTGGTGGAGGGACCACACAACATACATCGCGTCTCACCGTATGGAAATGATGACATGTGCGAAGCACTAATATCACAAGCAGATATGGTGCAAAGCACTAAGTGCAATAAGTAAATGCATTTGTACACATTCATCATTAAATGTAAATGCAAAATCCACACACAAGCAGACAACAGTTTTGAAAAGATTGTAATAGCGGCTTAAGTCCTCTTACTAGAAGTCCCCAGCAGAGTCGCCACCTGTCGACGTCGGGATTTTTAGTTGTCCCTTTTCGTTACTTGTTCTTTGGTGTTCTCATGTTAGGTGAGATTTGTTTAAAAAAACAAGTGAAAAAAGTTCGACATGTATAATGTCGACGATGGACTGTTAAGAGTCGCCAACTGGTTTTTAAATGGTTGTACCAACACAACTGAGAAAAGGTTTGCACATTGACCCAGTGATGTGACACTGCTAAACGGGTCGATGAAACCGAGATTCATTCGGGTCTGGGGACTTGATTATGCGAAGGGAAGGTGTTAGGCACCCCCCGACATCCGTGTTACCAAGGTGACCGCCACTTTTCCAGAAATTGTTATATGAATGTGTGTGTGGGTTAATGTGCTGCTTATTTGGAAGTAGCGCGAGGCCTCGTTCGCACCTATATACACAGGGTTTGAATTTATGTAAAAATTCAGTTTTTAGCAAGATATGGTAGTGATGTTTTATAAAAAAGGTTTTTTAAACCCTTATGCTCAATAGTAATTGAGACCTTTTACACTCCCATTTTATTAAGTGTTCGGCATGATTGCTTTTATTTTTGAGATGCGAAGCATCTATAAGAAAATAATGTACAAAATAATGCCAACTTCCTCGTGGGTATGAAAACCATCTGAGGAAATTCAGACACCGCAGATAAATTTACAAGCTGCTTACAGCTGAAAATGTCCATCACGGGAACCGAATCTAGATCCAATATATTGAATATGTGATCGCATGATTCCTAGGCTCACATGATGCTGCAATTTGTATAAAAGTAGTATGCAGGTATATATATATAAAAGCTGTAAATATATATATAGACATGATCACCAACCACGAAGCACCTCCATGGGGGATCAAAAATATAAATAAAGCTGTAAAAGCTATCAACCGCCATGGAGGAAACTCCAGGTGGGACGAAACGTAAAGAAAGTTGTAAAAGCAATCAACCACCATGAAGTAAATTTCAGGTGGGATGAAAAAAAAAAAAATATATATATATAAGCAATAAATGCACCGAATATAAAATTCAGGCTCATCGAACAGAGTTCGACACACAGTTCATATATATAAGTATATATATATTAAGCGATGCCTGCTCCGCATCAAAGTTCAGGATCATCGAACAAAGTTCGACACACGATTAATATATATAAGTATATATATATATATATATATATATATATATATATATATTTAAACAAATAAAAGCTCCAGACCGAAGTCTAGGCTCAATCGAGGCAAAACTCGATAATATTAGTCCATATATATAAATATATATATAAAGATATATGTATATACAAACTAAAATAAATCCACGGACAGAAGTCCGGGCAAACACACGCAACACAACTCTCAACATGAAGAAAGGTGTGTGCAAAGATGAAGAGAAATGTTTTAAATTGTGTGAGAAGGCTTACAGTGAGCTGCCAAAGAAGACTTATATATCTTTAAAGTGGATGGAACTTGGCTCCCGCCGGTACAAGAGTAGTTATATATGAGCTCACAAGTGTTTAAAATGAGAAAGCACTCAATATAGGGTGAGTACGGAGCAAATTTGATAGGGCTTCCTCGCCTTTTTCTCTTACAAAATGGCCACCGCTGCAGGTGTACCTGAGGCTGGCCGGGTTGCCCCGGGTTTCGTGGGTTTCGCCGTCTCGAAGTACATACACGCGGGCAACGTGATGTTTGCTCGAACTTTCAGAATTACAATCCGGGCATCCGACTGAGGTATGTAGGACCTATTTTCGGACCGCCGTTGTCGAGAGTTACGTAATGGCATGGGATTAGAGGTTGTACGAAGTCATGAAGATGGGACGGTGCCCTCCGGTCTTCAAGCTTCAAATTATATCCGTTACCCTACGTAATAGTCACTCGGGATTGGTTTTCCTTGATTCTTGTGGGACACTGTTGTGTATGAAATGTTGAGACAGTACGGTGTGGCGTCAAGGTGGCAAGATGATGACTTTGCCCTTCACCAGGGTTATCGCCGATTTGGGCTGATAAAGCAGACGTTGCTCAGGCTTATCGCTGCAATTGGACTGATGCAAGTGTTGAAGGTCCTCAGTGTCATCTCTGAGGTGTGCATGTCTTCTCGATGTTACTCCGGGTCTGGTACTAAGTGCCTCGGTGTGAGTGTCGAGTTTGAAGCTAATTGCAGACTTTTGAAAAAAGTATTTCCGGGGTTATCTCCGGAACTGCAACTGCCTTCCTTGGGGTTATGGCCAAGGTTGGTAAATGTTATTCCCAGTGTTGGGACTGAGACAGGACACCTCGGGGTTATCTCCGAGATTGATCTGTCTTCTCCGATGGATTTTTCGGTATTGGAACTGCATGCCTCAGGGTTATCTCCTAGGTTGGAACTGTTACTCCTGGTGTGTGTTCCGGGGTTGAGGCTGAACATCTGGTAGTATCCGGACTTAACATGAACTGTCTTCCAGGGTTACCTCTTGAAAGACGAATTTTCCTTCCTGCAATGTCAATGACAGGTGTGCAAAAAAATTTGAATGTCTATAGATGCCCCTCTTTATCATATTCATGCAATGCAATACATGGGTAGGATAAAGAATCCTAGACATTTGAAATGCAACATGATGCAAATGTATGATGCATGTGTATGGGGGGGTTGTTGCCCAACATGCTGGGGATGATTGTCGGCTCCTTGTTGCTTCTACTGGGGATTGACAACTATGACCCGATTGGATGTGTGATCCAAATCTTCTAGGATGTTGATGTTTGGAGTTATCACCAAAGTCCCTAATCCTTGATACAGACTTGATTCCGAAGAGGTGCCTATTGGATTTACTGCCAACATCATATCTTGTCAGATCGCCTCGACCTCCGCTTGGCGTGTACTTCAAGACGTGTGAATCAATGGCTGATACCCTGTTGGGCCGATTGTCAAGGCTGCTTGACCTTCGTTGACGTGTGAATCAACGGAACATCGTGTTGTGACCCCCGCCGGGGATATGTACTTTGACATATACCAACGCGTTGTAACCCCCGCTGGGGTATACATTGTAAATGAGGATGACGTTCTTGAATGAACGGCATTGGACCTGCATAAGGTATTGCCGAATGTAACTTGTAATGTCTGCGATCATTGGCATAGTATACCATGTGCTTAGGCGAATACCAATGAGTGATGTACAAACCCAAGGTTCAATCTAAGAAGACCCGGATTGTAAGTTATTCTGCTCAATCGCCTAGCATTTTTATTCCTGATTTGACCTTTTTAGCCTTTGAGAACTCATTTGTAACTCGAACTAGGCCATCGAAGTCTGAGGGGGTGGGACCCACATGCGGTACTGCAGCAGTATACTCTACTGCAATTTGAGATGGACTCCGCTGACCAACCGTAGATATTAAAATCTTGCAGGTTGCTTTCATAAGTCATTTTCAAGTTGTGCCACGAAGGAAATCTGAGAGCTCTTCTTCAAATCTGCTGAGTTCGGGCGATTTTCCGTAAATTCTTTCACCGTACAAGTGTTCTACACTATCTTGGTAACGTATGCATGTATTTTTTCCAATTTTTATCCGTTGGAAAATGAATTATCACATGAAATGCATCTAAACACATAGTAGTGATTATGTATGCTCAAATGACTTGATAAAAAATATTCAACATAGTAAATGTTAGTATTAAACCATGCTGAACATAATGATGTGAAAAAATTTGACTTCTGAGACAGTCAAATTGGTACCTTTTTCTGCTATTTCTTATCTTATTTGAGGACAAATGAGCAAAAGGTAAAAAAGGCAAAGTACTCATGGTATTGAGGTTAACCTTATGGATTGATGTTTTTGATTTTTGATGCATATATTATGTATACGACTTTGGGGCAGGTGTACTACTGAATGGCTACCTAGTCATTCCTATGTGCATGTGGATAGTCCGATTTACAAAGGGGACTATGGAAAAATTTTCCAAAATGTAGGCATTTGATTAATCATGCATTTTTAATTCTACTGTAGATGTATGTTAAAATAATGCATGCATGCATGTAATCATAAAATACATTTTGAAAAGCTCCAGGCTAGAAAATACCACTCTTTCTGAGGTGATTTAGAGACTTGTTGTACAGATATTATGGATCCTGATCAGCTGAGTAGTTCCCGCACGACCACTTCTGGTGTACGGAGGAGGGCTTCTGAAGTGCCTCGACCCTGTTCTGTTAGACAACCTCGTCGGTTGGTGGAGGCGATGATATGTCCAGTCCAAGTTGATGTGTCGAACGTCGAGGACAAGGAGGAGGATGTTTCGATTACGGACCCCGCTCCTGCTACGCATGTTCCCCGTAGGAACCTCCCGAGTATTCAGGTGGCAAACCCAGAGCTTCTGGGTGATTTGAGTCGATATCCCTCGATGTATTTGCATGCTAACGAGGTATGACGTTAGATCTTAATCTTCCTTCTTTCCGATTGATGATGATTAAAGGGTTTTGATGTTGATCTGCATTTCATGTAGGTTACGGGCTTTACATAGCCTCGAGGGAACTGGTTCAGCATTCACTCCATGTACCAGGCTCTTCATCCTGACTATAGAGCGGTAGTGCATGACTGGGGTTTTGGAGTATTCTTTTCCATCCTTCCCCGTCGTTGTCCCTGGGGTTACCTCAGGGCATTGTTTGAGCGCTGGTTTCACCAGACTTTGTCACTCCATCTGCTGGACTGTGAGGTGATGATGACGCCGATGGATTGGCGGTTTATCACAGGTATAGAGTTTGGAGGGGCACCAGTGCCTTGCATGGTAGATATTACCCCTACTACCGTCAGATCCTTGCTAGGAGTTCTGACAGAGGCACTCAAGGGCAAGATTGTCCATGCAGGTCCTTTGAGCATAGATGCTATGAATGGGCTGTTGAGCGAGCCCATGCCCGATGATGTCAGAGTCAGGGATCACATTCTTCGGTGATTGTTCTTGATGATCATTAAGGGCTGCTTTATAGCAGATAACTCTTCTACGGTGTCCTTCGCTTTGATAAGTGCCACGCATCATGTGGACCGTATTGGAGAGTATGATTGGGGTTCCTACACCTTTGCTTATTTCCTCAAGGGCATGCATATGCACTCACAGGGTTTGACTGAGGCTTGGCTAGGATTTTACCCATTTTTGCTGGTGAGTATTTCTCTTATCATTTCCCATTTATAGGTTAAGAGTGTTTACTGACCGCAGATGTTTTGCCATTGTGTTGGCAGTTTTGGGACTATGAGAGGCTTTCATGCTTGCGTCCTATGAGTGTGTTAGGTTTTGATAACTATCCACGAGGATGACGATGGCATCATTCAATACTGGCGGAGGTTCATGTAGCTGAGGGTTTCACTCACTGCTGCCTGCAGCTGGAGTTGTTGACAGCTGATATTATCATATGGATTCCCTATTCTGGGGAACATTTGGCCATCGAGTATGTGATTTCCACCCGAAGAGTTCCTCTCTTTACATATGGATGATGGGATATCTATTTAGGAGAGCGTGCTATTAGGAGCACCACAGGGGAGATTCAGATATCTTGATCTTGCCTCCCCGCCAGCGCGTCGTTGGCATGTATCGCGATCATCCGTCATCATAATATCCCATTGTTGGGGTTGACGGCTTTACCTTTGTCGGAGGGTCCCCATACTCGGGAGATATTCCATCTTTGGTGGTTCCCTCATACTATTGGAGCCCAGTCCCGCGCCATTCAGTTCATGGGGGATATGGTTCCAGGATCCGTGATGACGACGGATTTGATAGCCTATGTTCGAGATCAGACTCATGTGACACAGATTGACAGTTTGACGAAGCACTAGACCGAGCACATTTCTTTATCCCAAGCATTTGGGCGTAGATTCTACAGAGGCGGTCGTTTGATCCTTCCACCGGTACGGCCCCTTAGATGGCCCATTTGGTTTTGCCGATACAGATCCTCCTTTGTATAGGCCTGACATCCCTGTTGATAGAGATCCAGTAACTCAGGAGGAGTTACATCAGGAGGACAGGATTGATGATGTAGACATTGGCACCATTGTCTTCTTCTGATGTGTATTCTCGTTATCTCTTTTGATAGGCCTTTGTTAGTAGTAGGGCATCTGTGCCCCATTTCCCTGTATTTGTAGATGTACAGAGATGATGTATTAGATGTTGATATACTTAAAAATGTATGCACAGTTTTTCATTCCCTATATCATATTGCCATATATTATCTGCAATGCATGTATCATGTTATGCATATGTATGTCCAGAGATATTCAGCATTGACCCCTAGATGGTCTTATGACATGGCTTGTACAGATGTCTTCTTCGATAGTTAGCCGTATTGATCATACCTCACCATTATTGGTGGCATCTGGTATGCGATCATTGTTTAATAGCATGTCACCATCAGACAGGGTGACCGTAGATCACTTGTTGCAGCATATTATGACCCTGTTGATGTTTCAAGTTCCCACAGGATTCGTGGATGGCATGCTGGAGCACTGGGTATTGGAGAGGCATGTTTTTCGATTTGGGACCCAGGAGTTGACTCCACTGGAGGGAGTATGACGGTTGACGATCTTGCGCAATGGGCCGACCTTGCGTGCATATGACTTTGGGGGACATGAGTCGACGATTCATGACCCTTACTCGATTGAGGCATAGGGTGGTGCAGGATGAGCTTACATCTAGCCACGTTATATCCCAGCATTTTCTGTTTGACAGATTTGGCTCTGAGGATAGTTATACACGACTTTCCGGGGATTTCACCACACCGGAGGATCATTGGCGTTTAGCCAGGGTGGATGTACTGCTATTGTGTGTACTGTCGTATGTCTATATGTCACGGTACATGGATAAGATAGACATTGGAGTCAGCATTGTAGTGAGAGCTCTCAGGGAGGGTTGTACCATCATACCGATGATTATAGTAGAAATTCTGAGGTCAGCTACATACTGCTGCACTTATCCAATAAGAGTATTTACGGGCAGCTCGGTCATGCTATACGTGTGGTTTATGTCACACTTGAGACCGATTAGCACTTTTAGACGGCATGGGTATTGTTGCACCCATGATATAGCTATGTCATACTTCTTTCAGCCATCGGAGTGTACGGACGCTATGTCTTGGTCTATGTTTTTGGTGGATATCAGAGATCCGTTTGGCATTCTACCGTGCACAGGGCTTAGCTCACCCTATAGATTCATTACTCATGCTCCGGGCATGGACTATCTCCCTCTGGCTGGCTTGAGGGGCATGACTACCTACCACCCGCTGGTCGTGATGTTGCAGTTTGACCAGTTTTAGGATTTTCATCCTTTCGAGAGGGTGTTGGGTCAGCATTTAGCTACTCGCTATCTTTCTGCAGAGGACCGATCCCGTGTGTATGCTTGTTGGGATCAGCATGAGATAGCTGCTTTTTCTGTTAGTCATCCAGGTTGTTCCATAGAGTATTTCGCATGGATGGAGACAGAGACTGCATCGGCTGCGGTAGTATCCACATTGCCGAGTAGTGATTCAGATGATGTGGAGCCCATACAGGACATTGATTCCTACATCGAGGAGGAGCTAGTTCTTTGGGTTCACCAAGATCCCTTTAGATTCTCCCAGTGCTAGTACTGTTGATTCAGCATTTAGCACAGTATTTTGAGCAGAGTCTTCATCTGATGACCTTCGAGAGAGACCAGGCTAGAGCCTTGATGTTGACTGCCCTTGATGGGAGAGACGCAGCTCTGTTAGAGAGAGACGAGGCATTAGCCTACAAAGATGTTGCTGTCGCTGAGCGAGATGAGGCCAGATCAGGCAGAGATGCAGTGATAGTTGAGAGGGATAGTGACATATCTACCCGGGATATAGCCGTCACAGATAGTACTACAGTGAGGTCCCTTACCACTGGCATGATTGTAGAGATGAGCGCTTACATTGATGAGCATATGGTCACCATGCATCTGCAGATCTGTTGGGTCGTGTGGATACTCTCGTACAGGAGACCACAGCTTCGCCTCCTTCTTCTGAGAGGGATGCCATGTTGGGCTTGTTAGCTCGCATATACCCTAACTTGTAGATGGGCTGGTATTTTTCTGCACAGACTAGCTGTGAGACCCCGAATTTTATGAAATAAAAGTATTCAATTTTTCTATTTTGGTAAATAGTTAAATTGATAAAAGTTTAAAGTTAAGGGTAATATGTGAAATTTTTTTTTGCAAAGTAAGCAAGTTGATATAAAATATTCATTTTGTCGGGGAATATTCGTACGACGATACAATCATTGGTGGACCCCACAACAAATTATTATCGGATTGAGAAAACGACAAAAATACTTTATGAAAATAACGGCGGAATTTTTACCGATAACTGTTGAAACACCCGGTGTTTAAATTACAGAAATACGCGTGGTTTCATAGTAGTACACTGTATTGATTATTAATGCTTATGTGAGAAGTCACCAAGATTGTTCAATCGAATTCGGGGACACTTTTAGGTTTCCGAGTACTATTCACGAGTTACTATTCAGTAGTTACTATTCATGAGTTACTATTCACAAATTACTATTCACGAGTAACTATTCACGAGTTACTATTCACAGAGTACTATTCACCTGTAAAATATATTTCTTTTCGGTCCAAATTATTTTTGGGTACAATATTAGTCCATGAGGAGATGTGCTAATTTTTCAGACCGTTGGTTGAAGATATAATAGTAAATTAATATGGACCGCTGGTGGATAGTTATAATAGTAAATCAATATGGATCGTTGGTTTAAAGTTTTAATAGTAAATCAGTATGGACCGTTACTTTAAGTTGTAATAGTAAACCAATATGGACCTTTCGTTTAAAAGTAAATTAATCTGGACTGTTCATGAATTAGTTACTATGCAGTCCATTCTTCTATAAATAGAAGCTCATTCCTTCATTATTTCTTACGAATTCACTGAAACTCTAGAGAGAGAAATTATAGAGAAACTATAGAAAAGTATTCTGCTACTTCCCTACTCTTATATTCAGCTTCTTTTACGGTAAGGGGTATTATTTCTTTTGTATTCATGAAGAGAACTTCTGTTATTCCATTATTTATTATTCTGTTGGACTAACATGTATACGCGGGCTACCCTATACTTGGTGAAATTCTTCTGTTCATTCTTTATTATTCTGTTGGAATATCCTCACTGCATGCGTTTTTACCGACTCAGTTCCGATCTTTATTGTTACATTGGAATATCCTCATCACATGCATTTTACGCCTAGGACCGGTTCCATTCTTTATTATTCTGTTGGAATATCCTGTCTGTGCGTTTTACGCCGGACCTAGTTCCGTTATTTATTATTCTGTTGGAATAACCTGCATGTGCGGTCTATCACATGCCTGGTGATTTCTTTTGTTATTCCATTCTTTATTATACTCAGTTGGTTAAAACTTTGACTTCTATACTCCATGAAATTAGTGGAATATCCTTGATATTTAAAGCTTCATCCAAAGATCTTTTCATGGAAATATTCTTCTGAGCATTCTTGAATTTTACTTCACAAAGTAGTATCATGTTGACAATTTGGACATTATTGAGTTCAGGATAAATTAACTTATAAATCTTTAAAACTTATTCTTGAACTTGTTTTATTGAATTATTATGTCATTGTCATGATGAGTTATGTTGGTTATTATGTGAAAACATGAAAGTTCTTAGAAAACACAAAGGGTTGTAAATCAGATTTTGGTAAAAATGGAGTATGAAATTCAATTGACCATATCTCCTATTATATTTCGAATTTTTGAGTGTGGTTAAGTTTTAGAGTTAGATCTATGAGTTTTCTAATTTATCCAAGTGGAATCACTAGAAAAGGTGTTGTAGATTTTCGTGTGGACTGATTTTAGTAAAGGCGTCAAAAATTGAAAAGTGCCAAAAAGCTACTGCCAGAAATTTTAAAAGGACATTTTCAGCCACTTAAATTGTGAGAAAAATTTCGGCCTTTTGGGACATAAACATATATGGTATAAAGTACCTACTGCCCAAAAATGAGCTAATTCCGACTTAAAATGATCAAGTTATGACTATTTCAATATTTAGATTTTTCCGACGAAAAATGCTATAACCGGAGTTCTATAACTCAGATGACCATGAAATTTAAACTGAAAGCTCACGTTAACATGTGTAAGATCCCGCCAAGATTTGGGAATTTCGAGTTAACCTTGAGGTAGCTAATTTCTTAAGAAATTAATTAGAAATTGATTTTGAAAAATAGTAAATGAATTTTAAAAATTTGAGAAAATATATGTTCAATATGGGACTATATTCGCTTAATCCCAGAAAAGAATAATTTTTGGGACTTATTTGGTATTTTCATGAAAATGATTTAATTACTGAACATATGAATTAAATATGTTATGTGAAGTTGAAAAATTGGTAAATAGGATTTTATGGCTTGAAAATCCTATATAAGGTATATGCAGATTTTTGATGAGTAATTTGATTATTGGTGATGAAATCTTATGAGTATGGCATTTTGAATGATTAAATGCATTATTTGGAAAAGTGTAAACAATTAAATTAAATTGTTTATAAGTTTAAGGAGTGATTAAAATATTGTTATAATATTAACAATATTAGATTATGATTTTATTAAGTGATTGATAATGTTTGGATAAATTTAAAGTCTTTAATATTTATCATTGATTTAGTTTGACTAATGCTTATAATATTATCATCATCCTCATGCTTATATTATGTTGAAAGTCATCTATGGCCTGTAGTGCATAGATGGACTTGGTATGATTATGACCAGGGATTATTCTGTATAATCATAACCATAATGTTACAAATGATGTGGAAAAAGTCCTCATTGGCCCGTAGTGCATTGATGGATAGTTTTTGGTATGATTATGGCTATGGATTCTCTTTGGCCATAGTGCAAATATGAATTATTTTATGGCATGATCAGGATCATTAATGAAAACACGATTATCTTTGGTCGTAGTGCATGGATAACTCGTGGTCGTGATACTAAAGAATATCCTTGGCCTATAGTGCATGGATGATTCGATGATGTGGATTAATTATTGAGCTGAGTCTCAACAATGAAATATTAATTCATGGATGTGATAATAATTAATATCTTTGGCCGTAGTGTAAAGATGATTTAATGATTATTAGCAGAAATTTTGATTTGGTATAACCATGATTTTTGATGTTTCAGGTGAAGACAGGTGATGAAAATTATCTTCGTCCTGTGTGCGAAGAGGAATTTAGAATTACAATTGTGATTATGAGTTATTCACATGATCGTGGACGGGAATTATTGATTGATGTTACAGTGATAAAACATTATTGGTGGACTTTTAACATAGAGAAGATAATAGACATTATAGCCTATTTGACTCTTCTAATGGATTACTCGTTCCGCTGCAACTGTGGTTGAAAACTTTTATCATCTACCATACATTCTAAATCTCTGATTTATTAATGATAAAGGCTATTGATGGTGTAAATTGGCTTTAGTCAGGATATTCTTTACTGGTCTAGTTGTGCTCACCCTTTCTGCTTCACAATTCCGCTTCACAATTCCTTTCAAGTAATAAGAGTGTTGCTGTAAGAGTGTTGCCGGGTCGAGCGGGGATAACAAGGGAATAGAACGGTGGTCTCTAGTTGTAGAGGTTCTCCCTAAACAGTATAGAAAAGTGTGTTGTATTCTATACATCATTTAGTAGTTATATTTGGTGAATCAAATAGGGTGAGGCGAACCAAACTTTGGAAGGGTGTTTTGCCACTATCATACAAGATGTCTAATGACATACAACCTCGTGTTCTCATAAGACATGGTTGTGCACATCCACTTGCTGAATATATCTACGAGCACTACTTGTATGATCTTGGAGTTTATTTGAAACATAATTTTCACTTGGAGACAACGGAGATATTTATATGTCAAGAGAAGACTCACCATTGGAAAGAAGATGATAGTAATCTTCTTGTTTTTCTTTGGGGACTTTTGGGTCAACCAAGGATAATTCTGTGGACATATGATATATATCATAACCTAGACGCATGGCCTCCCATGGACTTCCCAAAGATTTTAATTTCTAAAACAATTTTTAACTATACTTTTTTGTAAAGTATCATTGTAAGGTTGTGGTCGAGGTACCATGAGAGTTACATACATTTGTATTAAAACTCATAGTTAATTGTGGTCGTATTCTATACGACAGCTCAACAATTGTATAAATGAAGTTGTATTTGAATTTTATACCATGTATCTGGCGACTCAGAATGGGTGATGTATACCTAATTTGGGGGCGTCACACTAGCATAGCCATTTTATCATGTACAGTTTACATTGTGTATATCAAACAGCATTATATATATAACAGGGAAATATATTTTTGATCACTTCCCTTTTAGATATGCTCTGATACTTGCTTGATATTTTGCCTATTTCTTCAGGGCTTATGATCTTGATGTCTTCTGAACTCTCCCCGGATGGATGAACATTGAGTTTTCTCTGGACAGTTCAGAATGGATCATTGATCTGTGTGTATCCCTACCATCTTTGGTGTCTTGGGACTGGTTTATGTATGGAAATGTGGAGAGGAGTGTGGCTTTCCTCTCTGAGATTGACCGCACCACAGATGGTCGCCAGTACCCCTATTCAGGAGGAGCCTAGTTATTCCATCTCTTATGGATTGGTGTTTTTCTTCAAGACACAACCGCAGCTTAGATGGTCGTCGAATCTCCTATTTGGGAGGAGTTCAGGTAATTCCATCCTTTTGGTCTAAAGCCAATGAAATGTGGTGGATTGAAGGATGATCCCAGTACCAGATGACAAGTGTTTGTGTTTTGGTAGGGGATGAGACCAAACCATGAATGGTTGCCTACGTACTCCTATTGAAGAAGAGATCAGGTCTACGTAGTTCGAACCTGGTGTAAGAGGTTTAAAGTTATATGGCAGAAAGGGTGTAGGAATGTTTTTGTAAGGAGAAGGGAGTAGAAATGTTTTTGTTGTTTTTTTTATTGCGACTGGGCCATAAGAAATGGTTGCATACGTACTCCTATTGAAGAGGAGATCAGGTAGGCGTAGTTCATCCCTCTGGGCGAGTTGAAAAACGTGATCCCATGTGCAGGTCAGACTGCGGGGAGGAGAAAGTTTGATCCTAGGTTGAGGATAAACTACAGGTACGAAAAGTTTGATCCCATGTATGGGTGGCCAAACTACAAATGCGAGAGGTTCAATCCATAGTGGGATGACCTAACTTCTATGAGCGCGGTGAAGCCAGGCTGCTGGCTTGAAAAGTATATTTCTCTGAGGGGCAAAGTATGAAAAAGCGTTGTATATGGTAAAGGGGTTAAAGAACCGGAATGACTGGTGATCTGATGATCCAACACCAGGATGTTTGCTTGATGGTAACCTCAGACATATTATCGTTTCACGGCATCCGAGTTGATGAGTTGTGGAAATTCATCGCCATCCATTTCTTGCAATCTGAGAGCGCCTCCTATCAATACTTCCTTGACAACAAATGGGCCTTCCCAGTTAGGAGCGAATTTTCCCTTAGATTGATCTTGGTTATCAATGATCTTCTTCAAAACCAAGTCATGTTATTTAAACTGCCGTAGCCAGACTTTTCTATTGTAGGATCTGGCGATCCTTTGTTGATATAACTGACCATGGAAGATAGCCGCGGTTCACCTTTCGTCTATTAGAGACAATTGGTGATACCTATCTTGTACCCATTGGTCTTCCTCCAGCTGAACATCTATCAACACTCTGAGGGATTCCATTTCAACTTCTATGGGGAGCACTACTTCCATCCTATAGGTTAATGCATAGGGGGTTGCCCCAGTGGAAGTGCGCATTGAGGTTCTATAGGCTTATAAAGTAAGAGGCAATAGGTCAGGCCATCCTTTGTGGTTGGCGGACATCTTTTACATAATCTTCTTGATATTTTTGTTAGCCGCTTCAATAGCACCATTCATCTTTAAACGGTAGATGACAGAGTTAAGATGTTTGATGTGGAATTTACTACATAAGTCCTCCATCATCTTGTTGTTGAGGATCTTAGCATTGTCTGATACAATCACCTCTAGTTATCCATATCGACAAATAACATTGTTTCTGATGAAAGCAATGATGACTTGGTAACCCTGGGGAAGGAGGTTGCTTCTACCCACTTGGTGAAGTAGTCGATCATGGTGAAGATAAACCGATGTCCATTAATGGCTTTAGGCTTAATGGGCCCAATAACGTCCATTCCCCACATTGAGAAGGGCCAAGGCGAACTCATATTGTGGAGTTCCCATGGAGGGGTGTGGATAGCATTCCCATGAATTTGGCACAGATAACATCTCCTGACGTGGTCATTGTAGTCAGCTTTGATAGAGAGCCAGTAATGTCCTGTCCTGAGGATCTTCTTGACAAGGAGGGGGCCACTCATGTGTGGGTCACAGACTCCACCATGGATCTCATCCATAAGCCTTTGAGCTTGGTCTTTGTCTAAACATCCGAGGATACCTTGTCTCTGCATCTCTTATATAGAGAGCATCTCCCTTTCAGTAGAATTTCATAGCAAGTCGATGGATTCGCCTTTTCTCGGTCAGGCTCGCCTCACCGGGTGTAGATCCATCTCGTAGGTATTCCTTGATATGGCGATACCAAGGATGTTGGATGGGAGGTAGCTCATCTGATACTTCTCCAACGTAGTTCCCATAGGCTGGTACCTAGTGCAGGGCAATTGTGACGCTTGGCAAGTGTCCCTTATCAGGTATGTGAATCAAGGAGGCCAAAGTTGTTAATACGTCTGCAAAGTCATTCCTATTACGAGGAATGTGCAGAAAGGAGATTTCTTCGAACTCCAAAACCATCTATAAAACTTGCCGATGGTAAGGCAGCAAATGTAGCTCTTTGGTTTGATAGATTCCCTTAGATTGTCTGACAACTAACTCCGAACTCCAAAGACAGTTAACCGCCGATGTCCATTGAACGGGCAAGTTTTAGTCCCATGAGACATCCTTCATACTTAGTTGTGTTGTTGGTGCTAACAAACTGCAATTTGATGGCGACGGATATCTGCTTCCCCCGCACTCGAATACTTAGAATCGCTCCAATTTAGAACCTTCCATATTAATGTGACTCCATCAAAATACATCTTCCATGTTTGGCGTATATCGTACTGATGGTGTTGCTTAACTGTTATTACCCCTTCATCAGAGAAGTATGTCTCCAAGGGTTTGAAGTTCCCTGAAGGTGCGGCGGCCAGTTGATTCGCAATTCCTTGACCTTTGATGGACTTTTGAGTCACGTAGACAATGTTAAATTGTTGTAGGATCAACTGCCATCTGGACAGCCGACAATTTAACATGGGTTTATTGAACACGTACTTGAGAGGATTCATGCGGGATATGAGGTGGGTTGTGTGACCATGGAGGTAATGTTGTAACCTCATGGATGCCAATGCTAAAGCACAACAAGTCTTTTCAATCAAAGTGTACTTGTGTTCACTACTACTGAATCTTTTGCTGAGGTAATAGATAGCTCGTTCTTGGCCTCTATCGTCTTTATGTCCCAAAGATGATGCGACCCATGGCATTGTCACTTAAGCGGATGTACATGAACAGGGGAACATCATCCCTGGGTGGTACCAAAATGGGAGCTTTGACTAGTTGCTCTTTGATTGTAAGGAAGGCCTTCTGGAAATCTTCATTCCATTTCATGGAGGAGTTCTTCCTTAAAAGCTTGAAGATTGGCTCACAGGTTGCGGTGAGTTGAGAAATGAACCTGCTAATGAAGTTGATTCTTCCTAAAAATCCCTGTATTTCCTTCTCTGTCTGAGGAATGGGCATTTTTGTGATGGCTTGGATTTTGGTAGGATCCAGCTCAATCCCTTTGTGGCTGACTAGAAATCCTAGCAACTTTCCTGATTTAACGCCAAAGGCGCACTTGGCTGGATTCAACTTCAAGTTGTACTTACGCAACCTGTTGAATAGCTTCCTGAGATGGTCTAAGTGGTCTTCCTCCTTCCGGGATTTGACAATGATGTCATCCACATAGATCTCTATCTCTTTGTGCATTAAGTCGTGGAAGAGAGCCATCATAGCTCGCTGATAGGTGGCTCCGGCATTGATGAGACCGAATGACAACCGTCTATAGCAAAAGGTTCCCCAAGGTGTGATGAAAGCAGTTTTCTCATGATCTTCCTCAGCAACCATGATCTAATGGTACCCCGCAAAGCAATCAGCAAAGGAGTACATGCAGTATTGAGCAGTATTGTCAATGAGAATGTGGATAAATGGCACAGGAAAGCTATCTTTAAGGCAAGCTTTGTTCAAGTCCCGATAATCCACGTAAACTCGCTCCTTTCCTCCAGGTTTAGGCACGGGAACGATATTGGATATCCACTTAGGATATGTGGACACCATGATGATGTCTGCTTAAAACTGTTTCACAATTTCTTCTTTCACCTTTAAACTTCACTCAGGTTTCAATCGCCTGAGTTTTTTCTTGACTGGCTTGAATCCCTCTTTAATGCGAAGGCGATGAAGGACAATGTCAGTGGACAAACCCACCATGTCTTCATGACACCATGCAAACACATCCTGGAATTGGGTTAGTAGCGTAACCATGTCATTCCTTTGGTTTGGGGTAAGGTCTGAACCAATCTGGATTAACTTAGGGTTTTCTAAGGTTCTGAGATTGAAGAAAGTGGTTTGACCAAGGTTGGGTTTAGGTTTGTCTTTGACCCATTCTTGAATTTCTGGAGGCACCTCAATGTCCTCATGTATTTCCATCAAGGTTGAATTCATCTCTACATCAAAGGTACAATCCTTGTGGAGAAGAGGCACCGACGCAAGTAAAATGAGCACATCTAAATTCGTGGTCCTGAAACAAAATATGCTTTCACTTAGTATATATGAAATGTTTTGATCATACACGTGTTAGCATATCTTGACAAAATAAAAAGCTGCGGTATCGTATAAAAAAAGTAAGTAGTTATGATATCTACAGGGCAGAAAGAGTTCCTGCTCGTTTTACCCTTATCGACCAATGCAAGGAGTGCTGCTCCAATTGGCAAAGGGCAAAGTCCGGGTGGACTGCAATGATGGAGGGGTTGTCATCATCCTCCTTTTCCCGAATGATGACCATTACGTCTGGGCAATCATCGTCTGGGGTGTATCTGTTTGTATGTTCATCATGAACGATGATGTGTATGCCTGACATCATTCTGACGATATCTTTCTTGATTCTTCGTTCCTCCTCTTCCGCTGCGGGATCTAGAACAAAGACTTCTTTCACCTTCACCGGTACCGGTTTGGGAAATAACATAGCCATTACATTGGCTGGCACCTTTACAGGAGGTTGTACGGACTTAGAATTCGCAGGTGAAGATAATCGCCATGTGGCTAAAGCTGAAGGAATCTGCTGATGCTTATGAGGATTCCTATGACTAGAATCGGCGAATATAGCCTAGTCATTGATATACTCGAATGGGGTCTTTGGATACCCTAGTGATCTTTACCCAAATTTTGTCCCAAATTGATGACCCAATGACATCATTTCTTGAGTAAATAGGCATTACCTCGGCGAAATCTTCTGGTTCGGGAAATGGTGTTCCAATTGCATGGTATTGGGTATTGCTTACTTTCAAGGCATGAAAACTGATCGGCTCAACATCTTCATTAGCATTGATGAATGGCATGTCCCCGTGTTGAGGACACTCTGGTTCAGCGTTGACCGTGACTAGGCTATTGTTGATGATGTATTTCAGTTGTTAATGAAGGGTGGAGGGGATTGCCCCTTCCATATGAATCCATGGTTGTCCCAAGAGCAGGTTGTATCTTGAATCTATCTTGAGCACGCGAAAAGATACGTAGAATGTATGGGGACCAATTTTGATTGGCAACTCAATTACTCCGACCGAATTCCGGCGGATTCCATCAAAAGCTTTGATAACCGTATGGCTGCTACGGATTCAGTTAAGATTGACATTCATCTTCAATAATGTAGCGTAAGGACAAATATTTAGAGATGAGCCTTCATCTATCAAGACTCCAGCTAGTATATTCCCGGAGGACAAGACCGCAATGTGTAACGGCTTGCAATGACCGGTCCCTTCGAGCAGTATGTCATCATCAGTGAAGGATATCATATTGTTGTTAAAAATGTGATCAACCAAGTGCTGAAATTTTTCTGTATCGACTGATGTCGGTAAGTAGGCTTCTTCCAAAACCTTTATCAAGATTTTCCTGTGATTCTCGGAAGCTAAAACCAAGTCCAGGATTGAAATTTGGTGTGGAGCTTCTCTTAAGCTTAAAACCACCTTGGCTTCGTTATGACCCATAGTGTGGAGGAATTTTTCAATCTTCTCCATGGATATTTTCCCCTTTGATTTGATGGTTGACTTCATCACCCATTGGGGAAGATACAATTGATTTTCCTTCGACACTATAGCAGTTGTATGTGAGGTGGATCCTTCACCTTCTCCATAATTCCATGGAACTTTGTGCAAGCTGACAATAGGATATTGTGCTCTACATGGTAAATTGATTGGCTCTGGAGTGGCCACTTTCAAAGGATTGTTGCTTCCTTTGAGTTGAATTGCTGGTATATTGAGTGGTTTGCCAATGTTATCGGCCTCAGCAGATATAACTGCTACCAATCCCTTCCACTTAGTAGGACAGGTATTCTCACTCTCCCGTAGCACGGTATCATCATCTGCTAGTTGCAGGACACCACTATCAATTAGATTCTGGATAAGGTGGCGGAGTGCCCAGCATTCTTTTGTGTTGTGATCGCGAGAATGGGAGTGATATTGACATACTCCATCAGAATTGTACCGTCCTAAACGGGAATTGATAGGAGGTAGAAGGGATGTGATCCTTCCTTCATTTATTAGCATCTGAAGGATTTCCTCCATAGGTTGGCCCAGATATGTAAATTCCCTTCTATTGGCAAAATCCCGACGGGCTTTGGCATTCGCTCTCTTTGTCACTTTGTCCTCCAGCATTTCATTTTTTGAAGGTGACGAGGGAATATTCATGACAAGAGGAAGGAGACTAGCATGCTCCTTGCTAACTAACTGGCGTGTAACTTGATGCTGGTAGATCACCAGTTCTGCCAACTGCTCAATTTACTTGCACAGAGCTTTCATCTTACGTTCCATTGCGAACTGGAACTTGGCATAATCCCACTTGTCAACACCGTCTTTGGTGGTCTGAGATGACTCGCCGTTGAAATTGGAACTCTATCCATTGCTCCAATTAATCATGTTGACTTCTTCCTCTTTGTGTTGAGGAAGAGGGTTGTCTTGAACGTGAGGTTGATCTGGTTTGGTGACCATGATTTCCCCGTTGTCTATCAGGTCTTGGATTTTGTGTTTCAAGGCCCAACAATCTTGAGTATCATGTCCAGGTGCCCCGGCATGATAAGTACATTTCCGAGCAGCATTGAAACCCCTTCCATTTGGGCTGGCTGGTGGAAGAAGATGCGTGATTTTCTTCTGCGTTGTCAAAAGAGTGAGAATATTCTCGAGTGAGTCCCCTAAGGGTGTGAACACTAGAGGGCGTTTAACCTCTCCACCTTTCGGTATTGGAGGGTTAGAAGACTGTGCTTGAAAGGGAGTATAATTTCTCCTCTGGATAGGCATGTTCTAATTGCCTTTTTGACCCTGTAGTATCAGGGAAACATCCTCCTCTTTCTTTTTATGGACCCTCCGGGGGTTATTTCCATAATTTCCAGATTGGATGTGCTCAGCAAGAGCTTTAAGGGCAACTAGGTCTTGAATCTTTCCTAACTTCAATCCCATCTCAGCCATCTCCTCGTGTTTGATCATTTCAGAAAATGGTTTACCGATGCCGGCTAATACTCTTTCATAGAAAGGAGCTTCTTGTATGTCTATGAAGGTCATGACCATTTTTGATTCTATCATGGAAGGAATAACTTGAGCAGCAAGGCGCCTCCACCTCTGGGCATACTCTTTGAAAAACTCGTTGGACTGTTTCTTGACCTTAGTAATCTGGTACCGGTCAGGAGCCATCTGAGACTGGAAGTTGTATTTGAAAGTAATATGCACACAAGCCAATCATGTTTGATGATAAAGCATATACTTTGTAACAATCTTATTCATTTATTAATAAAAAGTATTAATTTATTAAAGGCTTTTAATTATCTACATGATGCTGTTTTATATTATGTGATAAACCCATAGTTTTAAGCAATGCTTTTAGAATAATGATGATGATCATTCTAATGAGATCTAAATTCTTAGAAAGCTTAAAACTAAAATAGTTCCCAATCATTGGATTACTAAATTGGGGATTAGTGAATCCGGATAGATTGGTATATACGTTAACTTGCTCATTGGATGAGGATGATTGATCTCACGATCATTTGTGTGGAGACACTAAAGCAAGTATGTAGGTGCTTATTAGAGAATAAGTTCATTTGAGCGTGGCTCGCTAAGGAATACCTAATGGAGTTTTATTTGCTGTCGATAGGAATTCTGTAGTGATAGTAGTCTGAAGTAATCCTTGGACTTGAGATCATCATAGTATCTTGTGTATGATGAGTTATACTTTGACTTATTCCTTAAGACCCTTAGGGTATATCAAAGGTATGCTTGGGTATAATAAGTTGTATACATGGAGATAATGTATGATCAATAAAGAATCTACCACTTCTAATAAAAGAAGAGAAATGTCCTATGTGATTCGATAAATGACAACCCAAAGAGTCCTTGGCAAAGCGAAAATGAAATTAGAAAGGAGTTTCTAATTTGCATTATTTGGAGTTATGCATTTAAGAGTCGAAATACATATAATTAAATAAAATAAGACTTGACAAGAATTCCATGTCTTATATTTAATTGGGACATTGTATGGTGGAAGGATTGAATTATGCGGTAACTATTTACTCAAAGGTTCTTTTATGATTAATGTTGAAATCTATATTATCCGGAAAGTCGTTAATCGCTAGGGAGGCTTATCCTATTGTAGAATAAATATTATTTAAATAAATTAATTATTTAATTTATTTATTTAAATAAGATTAGAATTGTTCTAATTGATTTATTCACAACCTGGTTTAATATGGAGAACCTAAAGGGTCACACCATAAAAAGAAGAATAATTATTTAAGAAGTTAATGGCATAATCGTAATAATATGTTAAGTATATTTAATTTAATCTATGGTGATAGAATAAATTAAATAGCTTAATATTATTATTTAATATTTTAGAAATATTAAATATAAATTAATAAGAGGAGTCTTATTAATATTATTACAATTATTATTATTTTAATTTCTAAAAGAGTTTAGAAATTAATTTAATATAAGTACTCTCATTTATTCCTAATTGGATTAGGAAGGAAAATTAGTTAAAGGAGTTTAATTAATTATCCCTAATACGATTAGGGAGCTTAATTAATTAAAAGAATTAATTAATTAAAACCCAATTCCTTAATTGTTAAGGTGGGTTGCTTTCACATCTATAAATAAGAGGAGTCTTATTATGGGTGGTATGGGTTGTTGACTTTAACAAAGTACGTAATAATTCCAAGTTGTTGGGAGTATTCCTTTCTATAGAGATAGAAAACTAGGGTTAGCCATAACACCCATCTTCTTGAATTTTATTCTTCCTTGGTGGATCACCTCTAGAGGCCAAACATTTGGGTGGCTAACGTTGATCAAAGGAAGGAACCAAACCCGGTGGATTCAAGATTGAACGCGAAAGGATTTGGAGGTGAACTTGTACCTGAGGAAGCTCGATCTTCAAGGGTATGATTTATTCTTTATCTTTTCATTTAATTAATAATTATGCATAAAGGATGATCCGGGTATATGGTTTTGTAAAATTTTAAACTACGATTTTACCACGCTTAGCATTATTTTGCAATTTGATTGCGTTATGAATATTACAAACCTAACAGTGGCATCAGAGCCAAACCTTTATGTAAATTATTAATTGTTCAAATTTGATATGTATATTGATATGTGTTTAGAACAATTTAATTGGGCATAATTTTATTGTATAAAATTTATTAATAAAAAAAAAAAAACAATTTTTTTTACCGAACTCATTGTGCAAGGAAATCAAAGACCGCACGGAAATCGAGAAATCATGCTGCAAAAAAAAAAAAAAAAAAAAAAAGGTAAGTCACGTTTTCTTTTTTTTGAAAAGGTAACAGGTTTTTTTTTTTTGAAAAAGCTTAAGGGTTATCACGGATTTCAAGGCAGCAAAATTAAAAAAAAAAAAGCTGTGGCAGGATTTCCGGCAGCTGCTTAAAAGGAACAAGGATACATGCACGGAATTTTTTTTTTTTTTTTGAAGCTGCAATGCACGGTTTTAAAATCAAAAATAAAAAGGGAACATCTTATATACATATATTATATATATATATAATAAAGGTCTCGGTTATTATTATTATTATATATATATAATTTCATTTATTTTATAATTAAGATAAAAAGTTTATTTTAATTTTAAAATAAAGATTTATTTTAATATTAAAATAAAAGGTTTATTTTAATATTAAAATTAAAATTCATGCAAACTAATTAGAGTTGGAATTGGATTCCATGATAACTAATTGGAGTTGAAATTGTATTCCATCTTTCCTTAAATAAAGGAGTTTATTTAGATATGAAATTAGATTTCATATTATTCAAAATAAAAAGAGTTTATTTGTGAATAGGAAAAGAAATCAAGTGTTTCCTTAAATAAAGGAGTTTACTTAGATATGAAATAGGATTTCATATTATTCAAAATAAAAGAGTTTATTTGTGAATAGGAAATATAATCCGTGTTTTCTTTTATTTTTTTTTTTTTACATGGAATTGGATTCCATAATTAATTAAAATAAAAGAGTTTATTTTAATTAAAGATTTTTTTTTATATATACATGGAATTAGATTCCATAATTAATTAAAACAAAGGAGTTTATTTTGATTAAAAATTTTGATTAAAATAAAATAGTTTATTTTATTCAAAATTGGATAAATTAAAATAAAATAGTTTTATTTTAATTTAAATTTGGATTTAAATAAAGGAGTTTATTTTATTCAAAATTAGATTTTATACTAACTAAATTTGCCCATTAAATGATATCAATATATATATTAAATGTTTATTATTCATGAGATGAATGTTATTTATTGATGCATATGATGATGTGTATGATAATAAATGGGATTGATTATGGATTATTGACCAATGCGATTGGATTTTATTTTAGTTGGATGCATGAATGTATGGGTTTTATTAAATGGGAATTCTGCGTACCTCGCCTTCTCTAATTTTTCCGAATGTAAATTCTATCTCCTCCCTATGTACTTCCCTCGATCACGATCAAGGTTTCTATTTATTTTAAAATAGTTTTGTAATAGGAATATTTAGAATTAATTTTGAAGAATTAGAGATCAAGGGACAAGAAGCGCTTGAAGACCCGTTTGTAATGGAGCACGGGTTTAAATGTAATAGTTATATTTAAATATTATTTCTTGCACCCCTAGGGTTTGACCTTTTGGTTCACTTGGTGGCTCTAGTGAACCAAGCTAGGATAAAAGTCCATAATCAATCCGGGTAGAATATAGTATTCTATATGTGCATGCTTATACTATATATATTATATATTATGCAAACATGCTTCGCATGTTAATTAATATAATGACGCGTATTTTATATATATATTTGCATGCGCTGCTAAACAAGATGAGACAAATTAATAACAAACCCCTCAATTTTTATATTAAGTCCTAAGCGTTCAAAGATATTTGGAATATCGAGCGTCAAGCCTTCTAGCATGATAAAATTAATAGAGTATTAAATATTTAATATGAGTTTGTTGTGTCACCACAAGGCAAGTATTAAGTATTTAAGATGTTAATTTATCACATTTGATGCTTATAAAGAAAATTGAACAATATTATTTTGTTGTGTCACCACAAGGATGATATTTTTCTTTTTTGAATATATGGAGTGCTAGGTCGGACTTAACTTGGATAATTTTGATTCGGATGTGCCACCACTTGATCAAAATAATCTAAGAGGCAAAAGAAAAGGAGTTACATAGTTGATGTAATTGACAAAAGTTGTCTACCTATTTATTTATATATAGTTTGTTGTGTCACCACAAGGCTATATACATTTGAAATGGGATCCTTATTCTCACTAGCTAATCTTTAATTAGATTTTGCGAACTATATAAGTGAGGGTAATATAGTTTGAAGAAAATAGTGGGAGATACCAATTTAAAACAAGACCTAAATTATTTTGGTAATTAATAATAGAATGTATGTTAAAATGTTGTTAATTACAAATTCATTTACGTAATTTTACAATGTCTAAAATTACTATCAACGCGAAGCATATTAGATGCTAAATTAATCGGAATCAATTAAACGGATTGGTTAAGGAATTTGAGAATAGTTCTCATAGTTTGAAAAGCTATCTTATGTCCTTAATCGCCTATCCTGCAATGGTTGCGAGATAATGCCTCTGAGGAAGAGATTGCTACTTTTAGAAAGTGGCAAGATGATGCACTGATTAGCTCAATGCATCATGCTCGCATCCATGAGTAACGAGCTTCAGCGTCAGCATGAAACTATGAATGCTCCAACTATATTCCCGCACATCAAGTAGTTGATGGTGAGGAAAGTAGGGATCGAGAGATATCGAGATATCTAAGGAGCTCTTCCGATCTAGAATGGCCATGGCACTATAAATATGCAGACAAAAAGTTCTTAACATAATCAATTTGATTGATCAATTAGGACAACTGGTTTTGTCATGGATGGAGAGTTGAGCTAAGATTTGATCTTGCACTCACTCCCGGACTCCTTTCACAATTGTTGTGAATTTTTCATATGAACAAGCTAGATATCAGTCTCACTGATTTGCTTAACATGTTGAAAAATGTTGAGAGTCACTTTCCAACCAAGAAAGACCAAGTCTTACTGGTAGGGGCCAAAGGATCTTCTGAAAAGAAGAAAGATTCAAAGAAGGTAAATAGAAAGGCAAAACAAAGGATAATAAGAACAAAACTGATATGGATGGCAAAGGCGTTTGCTTCCACTGCAATAAGCCTGGACACTGGAAAGAAACTGCGAGAAGTATCTTGCAGAGGCTAACCAAAGAAGCTTAGTGAAGTTTCGGTTATAAATACAAATTTGTTCATGATTTAAAATAAAATTTTCTTTAAGTCGAGGTTCTACTTGGGTATTGGATACCGACTTTGGTTATCATAAATATAGATTTATGAAAGGACCAAATGCAGTAGAAAGCTAAACAAGGATAAGTAATCCTATGTGTGGAAAATGAAGCAAAGGTTCTTTGCATTAGCCATAAAAACTTATAGTTTAGCAATGCTACGGACAAATCTATTAAGTCGATAAGTTGTTATTGTGTTCCGATTCTTGTTAAAAATATTATTTCCATTTTATTGTTGACAATGAAAATCTTTTTGGTATTATAATTAAGAACAATTGTTGTTCTATTTATAATAATAATGTTTTGTATAGAATGGAATATTACTTAATAAATTTTGTATACTGACTTACATGAAAATAATTTTGCATATTGAACAAATTAGTATAAGAAAAGGAGATGATCATTCAAAGAAGTTGAATGTGTGTATTTGCTAAAATACAAGTGTGAATTATTTGAAAGGTTCAAAGAATTGAAGTGAAACAAATTGACAATGTATTAAGATTCTTTGATTAGATCAATGAATAAATACTTGTGCAATAAGTTTCTAGATCATCTCAAATGGTTTTCTCATAATGGACACATCCCGATCTGCAATAATTGATTGATGTATCCGAATGAAAAATCGTACCTTGTTGGACGTAGTGCGGTCCATAATGATTTTACCGACATTCCAAAGATCCTTCGGATAATGTCCTAGAAATGGATGCATATCTACTGAAAATGGTAACCTCTAAATCCGGCCCCAAGACTCCATAAAAGTTATGGACGGGGAGGATTCTAATCTTAAGTATGTTAAGATAAGGGTTGTCCAAATTATGTGAAAAGGTTTCAAAGGATAAGCTTGGGACAAAATTTGACATGTCTGATTTGTGGGACATCCTAAAGTAAGTTTAGGGCATGTGTTCTATAATCCTACTTAGCAAAAGGTGTTTATTGCGAAACACGCCGCTTCTAAAGATAAAAGTGTTTATCATTGAAAGGGCTAGTGGGAGTATTATAGATCTTGAAAAGTTCATGATCCACAAAATACTATAAGTCAAATAAGAGGAACACATAGATAGACCTATTGTACCTGGCAAGATAAATCAAATCGGAATAGTACCAAAGATACCTAGGAGGTATGGATTCATCATGGATGATGATGATGAGGTACACATCATAGAAGATGATGATCCGAGTTACATTCGATGAGGTAAGACTTCTAGTGTGTACACAAAGGGTTCGATGGGGCGTCGTGAAATTTCTAGTATTATATGTTGATATACTACGGATAAGGAATGACATACCTATGCTACAATCAGTAAAGATAAAGTTGTCTAAACATAACCTCCATGAATGATTTGGAAGAGTATCTTAATTGGGGATATAAATCTATATAGATAGATTTAAAAGGATGCTCGACTTAACCCAAGGAACGTATATTCATTTGATGCTAAAGTCGTTTAGCATGGCAAACTCCAAGAGATGTCTCAGTTTGATGAGCCATGGAGTGTATCTCTCTTAATAGTCCCCATAGACTCCAAAGAAGAGAGATTGCATGAGTGACAATCATGTATGCAATGAAATGTACGAGACCTGATGTTGATCAGTCATATTCTGGAAAAGATCACTGTAAGACAGTGAAAAACATCTTAAAGTTCTTAACCGGCACTAAGGATGTGAGCATACATGGTGGGTCTTAATTAAAACTAGAGGGCATAACAGACTCAAGTTTTTCAGACAGACCAAGACGATAGAAAAATCCACTGTAAGGTAAAGGGTTACCTTGAACAGTGGTGCAGTGAATTGGAAAGGTTCCAAACAAACAAACGATTCTTTGGTTTAGTGATAAAGACAAAGTATATAGCTATAAATGAAGTTTGCAAGTTGATTGTTTGGATTAAAAGTTCATTCTGAACTAGGAATAGTTCCTAAGTCTCATCTTGGATCTAAACATGTGTTGTGGCACTTTCATTTGATTATTAGAATCATTGAAAGATGGGAAATCACTATAGAGATAGTGGACTCTCAAGAACAACATGACATATCCATTAACTAAAGCTTATCCAACAGCAGGATAATCGTCACTTAGAGAAGAAGAGTATAAGATACCATGGCGATTGACTTTAGTGCAAGTGGGAGATTGAAAGTAATATGCACACAAGCCAATCATGTTTGATGATAAAGCATATACTTTGTAACAATCTTATTCATTTATTAATAAAAAGTATTAATTTATTAAAGGCTTTTAATTATCTACATGATCTTTGTTTTATATTATGTGATAAACCCATAGTTTTAAGCAATGCTTTTAGAATAATGATGATGATCATTCTAATGAGATCTAAATTCTTAGAAAGCTTAAAACTAAAATAGTTCCCAATCATTGGATTACTAAATTGGGGATTAGTGAATCCGGATAGATTGGTATATCGTTGCTTGCTCATTGGATGAGGATGATTGATCTCATGATCATTTGTGTGGAGACACTAAAGCAAGTATGTAGGTGCTTATTAGAGAATAAGTTCATCTTTGAGCGTTGGCTCGCTAAGGAATACCTAATGGAGTTTTATTTGCTGTCGATAGGAATTCTGTAGTGATAGTAGTACAAGTAATCCTTGGACTTGAGATCATCATAGTATCTTGTGTATGATGAGTTATACTTTGACTTATTCCTTAAGACCCTTAGGGTATATCAAAGGGTATGCTTGGGTATAATAAGTTGTACATGGAGATAATGTATGATCAATAAAGAATCTACCACTTCTAATAAAAGAAGAGAAATGTCCTATGTGATTCGATAAATGACAACCCAAGAGTCCTTGGCAATGAGAATGAAATTAGAAAGGAGTTTCTAATTTGCATTATTTGAGTTGTGCATTTAAGAGTCGAAATACATATAATTAAATAAAATAAGACTTGACAAAGAATTCCATGTCTTATATTTAATTGGGACATTGTATGGTGGAAGGATTGAATTATGCGGTAACTATTTACTCAAAGGTTCTTTTATGATTAATGTTGAAATCTATATTATCCGGAAAGTCGTTAATCGCTAGGGAGGCTTTATCCTATTGTAGAATAAATATTATTTAAATAAATTAATTATTTAATTTATTTATTTAAATAAGATTAGAATTGTTCTAATTGATTTATTCACAACCGGTTTAATATGGAGAACCTAAAGGGTCACACCATAAAAGGAAGAATAATTATTTAAGAAGTTAATGGCATAATCGTAATAATATGTTAAGTATATTTAATTTAATCTATGGTGATAGAATAAATTAAATAGCTTAATATTATTATTTAATATTTTAGAAATATTAAATATAAATTAATAAGAGGAGTCTTATTAATATTATTACAATTATTATTATTTTAATTTCTAAAAGAGTTTAGAAATTAATTTAATATAAGTACTCTCATTTATTCCTAATTGGATTAGGAAGGAAAATTAGTTAAAGGAGTTTAATTAATTATCCCTAATAAGATTAGGAGCTTAATTAATTAAAAGAATTAATTAATTAAAACCCAATTCCTTAATTGTTAAGGTGGGTTGCCCACATCTATAAATAAGAGGAGTCTTATTATGGGTGGTATGGGTTGTTGACTTTAACAAAGTGCGTAATAATTCCAAGTTGTTGGGAGTATGCCTTTTCTATAGAGATAGAAAACTAGGGTTAGCCATAACACCCATCTTCTTGAATTTTATTCTTCCTTGGTGGATCACCTCTGAGGCCAAACATTTGGGTGGCTAACGTTGATCGAAAGGAAGGAACCAAACCCGGTGGATTCAAGATTGAGCGAAAGGATTTGGAGGTGAACTTGTACACGAGGAAGCTCGATCTTCAAGGGTATGATTTATTCTTTATCTTTTCATTTAATTAATAATTATGCATAAAGGATGATCCGGGTATATGGTTTGTAAAATTTTTAAACTCTGATTTTACCACGCTTCCGCATTATTTTGCAATTTGATTGCGTTATGAATATTACAAACCTAACAGTATTGTGTGAAGAAGGTGTGTGCTAGCTCTTCCCAGCTATGGATCTTTGAGTTATCTAATCTGGTGTACCACGAAAGGGCTTCTCCCGTCAAACTCTTCTGGGACAGCTGTATCCTGAGCTTCTCATCTTCTGCATAAGAACCGAGTTCTCCAATAAACACCTTCAAATGTGTGTAAGGATCTCCTAACCCATCATATTTTTCGAAGTCAGGAGTTTTAAACTTTTCTGGATAATGAACACCAGGGAATATACACAGGTCAGCATATGAAACACTCTCGTGTGCTCCAATTCCTTTGATAACACGAAGGGTTTCTTCCATTTGAAGGACTTTCTTTCTGATGTCACCGGTGTCTAGATCTCCTGTGAGATGGGTAGCATCATGAATTTTGTCCTATCCAACTGCAGTTCAGGTATCGTAACGGCTTGAGTTCCCCCTTGTGTAAAGGATTCAGCATGAATGGGTATGTTTGGACCCTGAGTAGACTGGTGCAGTTCTTTGAGCAAAACAGCCAAATCTGTGATTTGTTTGCTTAATCCGTCAAATTCTTTGTGAGAAACTAGATTTAAGGTCAATCTGGTCGGATTACGACATAATTAACTGTAGGCTCACGGCCTTTTTGAATTTTGACCGGGTAATAGGTCCGATTGTTTCCCTGTGAAAGACTTGCATAGTTTAGTCTTTAGGGAATGTGTAAATATTAACATGCTATGTGAGTGTGTCCGTTTTAGGAATTTTATCCTGTTAGCTGTTTGTAATACATGGTAGCATGTTAATTTAAATATGTATGTATACACATTTCTTCATATTTCTCATTACATGGAGATGAATATGGAATGAAATTACAAGTAATTGACTTTACAAGTAATGAAAAGCATGAAGAGACTTTCCTCCGTGTTGGGTTTATCAGAGGCTGACCTATCTTAGGTTACTCTCGCGGCTTTTTGGCATAAAGGTTCCTAAATCATCGTAATTTACTCGACGGGAAGTTAATCCGGTCTTTCAACTGGAGTGAATTTGGGTGGTGCCTTTCCTGAGCCTTGTTGGAATTAGTCTTCCTACGAGTCTAGTAATCAAACACCGACAGGATAGCCTCCTGGTGGAGGGACCACACAACATACATTCACATACATCGCGTCTCACCGTATGGAAATGATGACATGTGCGAAGCACTAATATCACAAGTAGATATGGTGCGAAGCACTAAGTGCAATAAGTAAATGCATTCGTACACATCATCCTTAAATGTAAATGCAACATCCACACACAAGCAGACAACAGTTTTGAAAAGATTGTAATAGCGGCTTAAGTCCTCTTACTAGAAGTCCCCAGCAGAGTCGCCACCTGTAGACGTCGGGATTTTTAGTTGTCCCTTTTTGCTACTTCTTTTTTTGTGTTCTCATGTTAGGTGAGATTTGTTTGAAAAAATAAGTGAAAAAGGTTCGACATGTATAATGTCGACGATGGACTGTTAAGAGTCGCCAGCTGGTTTTTTAAATGGTTGTACCAACCCAACCGAGAAAAGGTTTGCACATTGACCCAGTGATGTGACACTGCTAAACGGGTCTGTGAAACCGAGATTCATTAGGGTCCGGGGACTTGATTATGCGGAGGGAAGATGTTAGGCACCCTCCGACATCCGTGTTACCACAGTGACCGCCACTTTTCAAGAAACTGTTATATGAATGTGTGTGTGTGGGTCAATGTGCTATTTATTTGGAAGTAGCGCGAGGCCTTGTTCGCACCTATATACACAGGGTTTGAATTTATGTAAAAATTTAGTTTTTAGCAAGATATGGTAGTGATGTTTTATAAAAGAGGTTTTTCAAACCCTTATGCTCAATAGTAATTGAGACCTTTTACACTCCCATTTTATTAAGTGTTCGGCTTGATTGCTTTTATTTTTGAGATGCGAAGCATCTATAAGAAAATAATGTACAAAATAATGTCGACTTCCTCGTGGGTATAAAAACCATCTGAGGAAATTCAGACACCGCAGATAAATTTACAAGCTGCTTACAGCTGAAAATGTCCATCACGGGAACCGAATCTAGATCCAATAGATTGAATGTGTGATCACATGATTCCTAGGCTCACATGATGCTGTAATTTGTATAAAAGTAGTAAGCAGATATATATATATATATATATATATATATAAGCTGTAAATATATATATATACAGACATGATCACCAACCACGAAGCACCTCCATGGGGGATCATAAATGTAAATAAAGATGTAAAAGCTATCAATCGCCACGGAGGAAACTCCAGGCAGGACGAAACGTAAAGAAAGTTGTAAAAGCGATTAACATCCACGAAGTAAATTCCAGGTGGGACGAAATATATATATGTATATATATATAAGCAATAAACGCACCGGATATAAAATTCAGGCTCATCGAACAGAGTTCGACAACAGTTGATATATATTATAAATATATATATTAAAGCGATAAGCGCCTCAGGATGTAAAATCGTGCTCATCGAATGTAGTTCGACACACAGTTCATATATATAAGTATATATATATATATATATATATTAAAGTAGTAAACGCTCCAGACCGAAGTCTAGGCTCATCGAACAAAGTTCAACACACAGTTAATATATATATATATATGTATATACAAACTGAAATAAAACCACGGACCGAAGTCCGGGCAAACACACGCAACACGACTCTCAACGGAAAGAAAGGTGTGTGCAAAGATGAAGAGAAAGGCTTTAAAGTGTGTGAGAAGGCTTACAATGGGCTGCCAAAGAAGACTTCTATATCTTTAAAGTGGATGAAACTCGGCTCCTGTCGGTACAAGAGTAGTTATATGTGAGCTCACAAATATTTAAAATGAGAAAGCACTCAATATAGGGTGAGTTCGGAGCAAATTTGACAAGGCTTCCTCGCCTTTTTCTCTTACAAAATGGCCACTTCCGCAGGTTTACCTGAGGCTACCCAGGTTGCCCCAGGTTTCGCCGTCTCGAAGTGAAGGCATGCGGGCAACGTGATGTCCGCTCGAACTTTCAAAATTGTAATCCGGGCATCTGACTGAGGTATGTATGACCTATTTCAGACCGCCGTTATCAAGAGTTACGCAATGGCATGGGATAAGAGGTTGTACAAAGTCATGAAGATGGGACGGTGCCCTCTGGTCTTCAATCTTAAAATTCTATCTGTTACCCTGCATAATAGTCACTCGGGATTAGTTTTCCTTGATTCTTGTGGGACACTGCTGTGTATGAAATGTTGAGAAGGTATGGTGTGGCGTCAAGGTGGCAAGATGACGACTTTGTCCCTCATTGGGGTTATCGTCGGTTTGGGCTGATAAAGCAGAAGTTGCTCAGGGTTATCGCTTAGATTGGACTGCTGCAAGTGTTGAAGGTCCTCAGTGTCATCTCTGAGGTGTGTCTGTCTTCCCGGTGTTATCTCCGAGTCTGGTACTGAGTGCCTCGGTGTGAGCGTTAAGTTTGAAGCTGATTGCAAACTTTTGAAACAATCATTTCTGGGGTTATCTCCGGAACTACAACTGCCTTCCTTGGGGTTATCGCCAAGGTTGGTAAATGCTATTCCCAGTGTTGGGACTGAGACTGGACACCACGGGGTTATCTCCGAGATTGATATGTCTTCTCTGGTGGATTTTTCGGTATTAGAACTGCATGCCTCGGGGTTATCTCTGAGGTTAGAACTGTTACTCCTGGTGTATGTTCCGGGGTTGAGGTGAACATCCGGTACTATCCGGACTTGACGTGAACTATCTTCCAGGGTTACCTCTTGAAAGATGAATCTGCCTTCCTGCAATGTCAGTGACAGGTGTGCAGAAAATTTTGAGTGTCTACAATTAGGATTGTTAAATGATGTTTATTAGTACCTAATTGAAGTTTACTAACCACGATTAGGTGTTAAGATAATCTAATTAGAGTTAAATTAGCTAATTAGGGTTAGGTTTCTAAATTAGGGTTAGGGTTTTGTTAATTAGGGTTAGAGTTTGTTAATTTAGGGTTACTAACCTAGATTTCTCACTAATCCTAACAAGCATGACAAAGCATTTTGTTAGTGTAAGCACGACAAAGCAACTTGTCCCAACAAATATGCCGAAAAGTCCATTTTTCGAAAGAAAATTTTAAGCACGAGGTGTCAAGCACGACGTTTTTCGGACAAAATTTTATTTGACCAAATTTGTTTAACATAGTATATATTAACACTTAACACATTCAGAATGGAGAAATTTTATTGATATGACTGAATTTTACATAACCAAATCTTATTAGGGTTTTGGGTTTTTACAAATCGTCCTGAGGGGCGAACTACGCTGACTTGATCTCCCCGATACCCGGGAGTACGTAGGCAACCATTTTATATGGCTCGATATCAATAAAACAAAAACAACAAAAATATTTCTACACCCTTCTCCTTATAAAAACAAAAATAACAAAAACATCTCTACCCCTTTCTCATTACAAAAAATAACAAAAACATTCCTACACCCTTTCTGCCACATACAGTGTTGAACCTCTTACACCAGGTTCGAACTACGCAGACCTGATCTCCTCTTCAATAGGAGTACGTAGGCAGCCATTCATGGTTCGGTCTCACCCCCTACCAAAACACAAACACGTGTCATCTGGTACTGGGATCATCCTTTAATCCATTACATTTCATCGGCTTCAGACCAAACAGATGGAATTACCTGAACTCCTCCTAAATAGGAGATTCGGCGACCATCTAAGTTGTGGTTGTGCCTCAAAGAGCAATACCAATCCATAATAGATGAAATTAACTAGGCTCCTCCTAAATAGGAGTACTGGTGGCCATCTGTGGTGCAGTCAATCTCATAGAGGAAAAGCCACACTCCTCTCCATATTTTCATACAGAAACCAGTCCCAAGACACCAAAGAGATGGTAGGGATACACATAAATCAATGATCCATTCTGAACTGTCCAGAGATAACTCAATATCCATCCATCAAGGAAGAATTTAGAATACATCAAGATCACAAGCCCTGAAGAAGCAGGCAAAATATCAAGCAAGTACCCAGACATATCTAAAAGGGAAGTGATCAAAAATATATTTCCCTGCTATATATAATGTTGTTTGATATATACAATATGAACTGTACATGACAAAATGGCTAAGCTAGTCTTTGTAGGAAAATACAAGCCCATCTACAAATCAGTGTATATGCGAGCTATCAAGCCCAACATGGCATCCCTCTCAGAAGAAGGAGGTAAAGATGTGGTCTCCTATACAAGGGTATCCACGCGAGCCAACAGATCTACAGCCATCTGCATGGTGACTCTGCAATCATGATTATCTCTGCAATCATGCCAATGGTAAGGGACCTCACTATAGTACTATCTGTGACGGCTACATCCCGGGCAGATATGGCGCTATCCCTTTCGACTGTCACGGCATCTCTGGTTGATCTGGCCTCATCCCGCTCAACAACAGCGGCATCTCTACGAGCTAATGCCTCGTCTCTCTCTAACAAAGTTGCGTCTCTCCCAGCAAGAGCAGTCAACATCAAGGCTCTAGCTTGATCTCTCTCAAAGGTCATCATATGAAGACTCTGTTCGAAGTACTGTGTTGAATGCTGGATCACAATAGTGCTAGTATTGGGAGAATCTAAAGGAGATGTTGGCAACCCAGTAAATGGTTCCTCCTCGATGTGGGAATCAATGTCCTCCATGGGCTCTCCATCGTCTGAATCACTACTCGGCACTGTGGATATTGTCGTGGCCGATGAAGTCTCTATCTCGATCCACGCAGAATACTCTAGCAAATAGCCCGGATGGCTAACAGAAAAAAGAAGCTATCTCACGCTGATCCCAACATGCATACACCCGGGATCGATCCTCTGCTGATAGATGGTGAGAAGCTAAACAATAGGATGGAAGTCCTGGAACTGGTCAAACTACGACATCACAACCAACAGGTGGTAGGTAGTCATGCCCCTCAAGCCAGCCAGGGGGAGATAGTCCATGCCCGGAGCATGAGTAATAAAGCTGTAGGGTGAGCTAAGCCCTGTGCATGGCAGAATGCCAAATGGATCTTTGATCTCCGCCAAAAATACCGACCAAGACATAGCGTCTATACACTCCGATGGCTGAAAGGAGTAAGACATAGCTATATCATGGGTAAAGCAGTACCTGTGTCGACGGAAGGTCCCAATTGGTCTCAAGTGTGACATAAACCACACATACAACATGACCGAACTGCCTGTAAATACCCCTGCAGGATAAGTGCTGCAAAATGTGGTTGACCTCAGAGTCTCTGCCACAATCATCGGAATGATGGTATGACCCTCCCTGAGAGCTCTCACTGCCATGATAACACCGATATCTAGCTTATCTATATATCGTGGCATGTACACAAATGCCACTATGCACATCAAGAATGCATCCACTCTGGCCAAATGCCACTGGTCCTCTGGTATGGTGAAATCCCCAGAATGTCGAGCATAACTGTCCTCAGAGCCAAATCTGTCAGTCAGAAAATGCTAGGATATCACATGGTTGAATGTGATCTCATCCTGCACAACTCTACGCCTCAGGCCAGTGAGGGTCATGAACTGTCGACTCATATCCCCAATAGCCATATGCACGCAAGGGTTGTCAAGTGGTAGCATCGTCAAACGTGCATACTCCTCTAGAGTCAAAGTCAACTCATGGGTCACAAACCGGAAAACCTGTCTCTCCGGTACCCAGTGATCCAGCATGCCCTCCACAAATCTTGCGGGAACTTGAAATATCAAGAGGGTCATAGTATGCTGCAATAGCTGATCTACAGTCACCTTGTCTAATGGTGACATACTATCATACCATGATCTAAGACGAGATGCCACCAATAATGGTGGGGTGTGATCTATACGGCTGACTGTCGAAGAAGACATCCGTATGGGCCGTATCATAAGACCATCCAGGGGTCAATGCAGAATATCTCTGGACATACATATATATGCATAACATGATACATGCATTACAGATAATAGATGGCAATATGATATAGGGAATGAAAAACTTTACATACATTCCTAAGTATATCATCATCTACATACATCATCTTTGTACAGCTAAAAATACAGGGAAATGGGGCACAGACGCCCTACTATTAACAAAGGCCTATCAAAAGATATAGCGAGAATGGGGCATAGCCACCCATTATCTAACAGAGGCCTATCAAAAGAGATAACGAGAATACACATTATAAGAAGATAATAGTGTTAATATCTACATCATCAATCCTGTCCACCTGATGTAACTCCTCCTGAGTCACTGGATCTCTATCAACAGGGATGTCAGGTCTATACAAAAGAGGATCTGTGCCGGCAAAGCCAAATGGGCCATCTGAGGGGCCAGCGCCTGAGCTGGAAGGATCAAACGAATCTGCCTCTGCCGGATCTCTGCCCAAATGCCGGATAAAGAAATGTTCCGGTCCGGTCCCATTGGGTCAAATCATCGATCATGTCAAATGAGTCGGATCTCGGACACAAGCTAGTCAATCTGTCATCATCACGGATCCTGGAACCATATCCCCCATGAACTGAGTGGCGCGGGTCTAGGCTCCAATAGTACGAGGGGGCCACCAATGTTGGAATATCTCTTGAGTGCAGGGACTCTCTAACAGTGCAAAATTGTCAACACCCAACAATGTGATATCAATGACGGGTGACTGCGACACATGCCAATAATGCTTGGCAGGAGGCAAGATCGGCATACGTGTCTCTCTTGTGGTGCTCCTAATAGCACGTTCTCCTAAATAGAGCTCTCATCCTCCATCTGAGAAAAGAGGAACCTTACAGGTGGATATTACATGCTCGACGCCAGTCGGGTACCCATCCTCAAATCCAATGGCCAAGTGTTCCGCAGAATAGGGAATCCATGTAATGACATCAGCTGTCAACAACTCCAGTTGTAGGCGGCAATGAGTAAAACCCTCAGCTACAGGGACCTCCGCGAATATGGAATGATGCCATTGTCGTCCTCATGGATAGGTATCTAAACCTAACACACTCACAGGACGCAAACATGGAAGCCTCTCATAGGGCCAAAACTGCCAACATAAAGGCAAACATCTGCTGTCAGTAAACACTCTTAACCTATACATGGGAAATTACAAGAGAAATACTCACCAGCAGAAAGGGGTAGAATCCTAACCAAGCCTCGGTAAATCCCTGTGAATGCATACGCATGCCCCTGAGGAAATAGGTGAAGGTATAGGAACCCCATTCATACTCTCCAATACGGTCCAAATGTCGCATGGCGCTGATCAAAGCGAATGACACCATAGAAGAGTTATCAGCTATGAAGCAACCCCTAATGATCATCAGGAACAATCGCCGAAGAATGCGATCCCTGACTCTAACATCAGCTGGTATGGGCTCACTCAATAGCCCACTCATAGCATCTACGCTCAATGGACCCGTACGGACGGTCCTGCCCTTGAATGCCTCAGCCGGAACTCCTAGCAAGGATCTGACGGCAGTGGGGGTAATATCTGCCATACAAGGCACTGGTGCCCCTCCAAACTCCATACATGTGATAAATTACCAATCCATCGGCGTCATCATCACCTCACAGTCCAACAAATGGAGTGACTGAGTCTGGTGAAACCAACGCTCAGACAATGCCCTAAGATAACCCCAGGGACAGCGGCGGGGAAGGATAGAAAAGAATGCCCCAAATCCCCAATCATGCACAATCGCTCTATAGTCAGGATGCAGAGCCTGGTACATGGAGTGAATGCTGAACCAATTCCCTCGAGGCTATGTAAAGCCGGGAACCTACATGAAATGCAGATCGACATCAGAATCATTTACTCCTTATCAATAGGAAAGAAAGAAGATTAAGATCTAACTAGATACCTCGTGGCATGAAAGTACATCAAGGTATGTCGACTCAATTCACCCAGAAGTTCTTGGTTTGCCACCTGAATACTCGGGAGGTCCCTACGGGGAACATGTGCAGCAGGAATGGGGTCTGCAACTGAAACATCCTCCTCCTCGTCCTCGACGTCCGACAAATCAACTTGGACTGGATGTATCACCGCCTCCACCAACCGACGAGGTTGTCTAACAGAACGGGACCAAGGCACTTCAGAAGTCCTCCTCCGTACACCAGAAGTGGTTCTGCGGGAACTACTCGGCTGATCCGGATCCATAATATCTGAACAAAAGTCTCCAAATCACCTCAGAAAGGGTGTGGTAATTTTAACCTTGAGCTTTCTTTTCAAAATGCATTTTTATGACTACATGCATGCATGCATTGCTTTAACGTACGTCTACAGTAGAGTTAAAAATGCATGAATATTCAACACCAACATTTTGAAATTTTTTTGCCATAGTCCCCTCTGTAAATAGGACTATCCACATGCACAAAGGCATGACTAGGTGGCCATTCAGTAGCACACCTGCCCATAATCATATACATACTATATACATTAAAAGTCAAAGTTATCAATCCATAAGGGTAGTTTAATTACCAAGATTACTTTGCATTTTTACCTTTTGCTCATTTGTTCTCAAATAAGATAAGAAATAGCAGAAAAAGGTGCCAATTTGACTATCTCAAAAGTCAAAAATTTTCACATCATTATGTTCTGCATAGTTTAATACTAACATTTACTATATTGAATATTTTTTATCAAGTCATTTTAGCATGCATATTCATTACTATGTGTTTAGATGCATTTCATGTGATAAGTCATTTTCCAACAGATAAAAACTGGAAAAGAAGACATGCATGCGTTACCGGTGACGATGTAGAACACTTGTGCAAATGGCGGATTTTGCGAAAAGACGTCCAACTCAAAGCAGAATCGAAGAAGAGCTCTCAGATTTCCTTTGCGACGCAACATGAAATGACTTGAGAAAGCAACTTGCAGCATTAATAGCCACTCACGGCTGGCCGCAGGTCCATCTGCGGCTGCTGTAGGTGTTGTGACGCCAACAAATTCGGGTATCTTCTAACCCGACAGATGGTGCTCCACGATACTACAATCCATACAATCATTCCATTGAGATAAGAACAAAATGAGTGTAATTATTATCTTTGTATTACATTAGTAATAAATCCTTTCCTAGGTTCATAAACCGAATACATTCTTTGTTCTTCATAAGTATATTACATACAAATACACTAATCTATTACAGGACGATTAATTGTCCATCTTAGCCTTGCCTTTATCTCTCTTTGAACTCTCAGTTCGTTCGGCTTTAGCTGCAAACATATGGTTCAAGCAAGAATGAGCATAACTAGCTCAGCAAGTCTTAACAAAGAATCATATGAATATCACGATTACTTCCAATTACATGCTTTACTTCCATAACTAAACAATTAACTACAAAGCACTATGACACACTTAACTAGTACTTCTCATGTCATAACAACAATTCCAAAGTACATATAATAGCTTCGAATTACGAACCTGGTCGATAGACCGTGAACATACTCTTTTCGTTTTCATACTTGAAAAGGACATCTGGCACTAAGGCCATCCATCCGTCTTTACTTATGAGCACTTCTAGGTGATCAGCCTATTGTACTCTATGTTGATCAACACTCTTTTGTTAAACGTATTTACGTTCAACATTTGGCAACCTCGCGCGCCCATCGAATAATCGATGAAAAATACTTTTGTTTGTACATAGACAAACTTACCTTCTCATCCGTACCAAATACTTGGCATAGGATAGCGTTAACAGTTCTATATCGAAAGACTTGTAAACAAATCAATCAGTTCTTCAGTATTAGTCTAGCCGAGTTAAAACAGGCATTGACTCTTTCTTTAAAACCATTCATGCATCTTATAACATGCATCACAGAAAACTTGGCTAACACGAAGGTTAGACAAGCGTTAAGAAAGACTTGCCTTCAAGCGTCTTCGAATATACAATTCAACAATTCTCAGTCTTTACAGGATCTACATGATATATTCACATAGCACACTGTAATTAGTATCAAACAACTAACTTTATTCTCCCTAACCAACTTCTTTCTCTTCTATGTCTTACTTGAATTAACTTCGTTATTAAAGTCGATTCGACTTTCTATACTTTGTTAAGGTTCGTTAACGTTCTTACATTATTAACCGACATTCGATCATTATTGGTGAAGTACCAACGTTGAACGTCATTTACGGTTTACTTATTACGTTCTCGCGTTATTCGTGTAATTTCTATTAAATCTTACTAAATCTTCTTACATTATCACCTTATAAGTGATTTAAGGTCAGCTTAATTATGTACATTAAGTACCTTCAATGTCTTACTTTAGGCCTACATTCAAATGAAACAAAAACCTAACTTGGTCAACATTTTTACATCGCTTTCATCGGTCTTTATGCACATGACATCCCTAATACTAACTTCATTGTGCATGCGAGTTAGTAGGGGACATGGCCGGATCTCGCAATCGCCATTTTGGCCATTTTGTTTTCGGTTTTACAATGGCTGTCGCCTCCTCTGTGGACCAGTTGGCCAAAATAGTTTAGTTTTCTAACAAAACTCCCGGCTTCATAATTTGTTCGTTTTACATCCGAATTGACCCATTCGAAAGCCTACAACTCAAAAATTACATCCTTTACATGTTCATATAAGAATTTTACACTGTCGAATTTGTTAACTCGGAATTCACCTTTGAGTTCATTTTTGAGCGTTCATTTAACGTTTTCGACCGTTCAATACTCGTTTTCTTTGTTCTAAGTCGGAATTCGATGATTCTTGCGCCAACGACTCTTAATTATCTTATCTCATGTGTTGACATTGGAAACCAACATTTTCCAGTCACACGGCAACTTTTGACCCCTAATCCGAGATGTTTACGTTTTCAACGTTTAACGTCTATTTTCGCAAAATTCGCCATAACTTTGTTACTCGTGTTCTATAAGCCAAATCAAATGGAACACTCCATTGATTCACCATCTATATCCTAACCAAACAATATGCACATTCCTTAGCTATAACGATTTTTAAATCGTTCATTCATAACTAAGTTCACGTTCAAGACTTTCTACGGTTTTAACTCTTGTAAACACTTATGATTTCTATTTGGTCATGACCTATCAATGATTTGATCATTAATAGACCTCCTTATCTCTCCTCAATAAACATGTTCTACAAATCTACGATTTTTCTACGAGAAAGAAATCGAAAAAGATGAAGATTACGGTTTATGAGAATTTACCTTTAACGTACTTCTCGTTCTTGATAAACGTCTAAAGGTTTGCTTGGAAGTAAATTGATTAAGTGTTTCTAGCTCTTTTTCTCTCTCAATATATATTGGTCAAGCTTTGTAAATCAACAAAATAACCACACAAGTCTTGTATTTATAGAAAACCAATATGAGGGCAAAATGGTCCATTTTCCCACCTCCTTACTATTCCACCTCCTTTGCAACTTAGCCACCAAGTAATCACTTTACTTGGTGGCCAAGTGGCCGGCCCACCTCCCTTTTTGTCATCCCATGGGTTGCCCCATGGGTTTTACCCGTCCCATGGCCCGCCGGTTCGACCCACGGTTTAACTTCTTGGATTGGGCTTGTCTTTATTTAATATTGGGCCTTAACTTGGGCTTGTTCACTCAATTCATTAGGCTTGCTATTGATCCAAGTCTAATTGGATTCTATCAAATCCTTAACTCATAATCCATTATAACTTCTCATATTCTACGCGTATACTTTCGTATTCTCTTCGTCCAATACTCATACGATATTCGTATTATACGTCGTATTATTCTTCCTACCATACCCGTATTCATACTAGTATAATACTCGTATCTCATATGTATAATAACCGAAATGCGTATACGCACTACCTTTTCCCTTTCAGAAATCTCTTTCACAAACCCTTAGGTTTTTACGTCCGCAAGCGAAAACTTCGTTTGCCATAACGGAAATATTATTGGATATTCCATAATATCTTCATATTCTATCATTATGCGTTTCTCTGAATTTCAAACCTAAGCTCAAACAAAATCGGATGAATAGTGTTTTTTACTGAGAAAACTTCTGAAAACATTCATTTTCGTCTTGATAATTCAAAAAATTAATCCCAAAGACAAAGCGAATACTAACCACATCCACACATTCTAGGTCATAGAACGACCTTTGAACATCTTACTCACATAATAAATCAATTAAATTCATTTAATTCACATAATCAAATAAAAATTTAATTCATTCACAATACAAAATTCTCGAGGCGTTATAGGTGTACCTGTGGCACCCCTACGTGGGTCCCACCACTCCAGCTCGGTCCAGTTCGAGTTGCAAAGGAGTTCTCACAAGCTGAAAAAGCCAAATCAGGAATAAAAATGCTACGCGATTAAGCAGAATGGCTTACAATCCTGGTCTTCTCAGACTAAACAGTGGGTTTGCACATCACTCATTGGTATTCGCCCGAGCACAGGGTACACTATGTCGATGATCTCAGCTATTACAAATTACACTCGGCAATACTTGACGCAGGTCGAATGCCGTAAATTCATGGTCGTAACTTTAATCCTCTCAAAGATCCTCGGCGGGGGCATCACACGTTTGCATATGTCGAAGTACATATCCCCAGCGGGGGTATCACGCATTTTTCGTTGATTCACACGTCAGCGAAGGTCAAGCAGCCTTGACAGTCTACCTAACAGGGTGTTTATCCGTTGATTCACACATCAGCGAAGGTCAAGCAGCCTTGACAGTATGCCCAACAGGGGTTTTACCTGGTGACATAATGTCAGCGAAGGTCAGGCATCCCTAACAACACATATTGTTGGCAGTAAATCCAACAGAACATTGATATGACCTGGCAATACAAACCAAGAAAGATCAACATCATCAAGGAGGAGCGATGATGGAATATGTTATACACATCCTCAAACAGACAAAGCTTTATCCCTATAGATCTCTTGTACACGAGAGGCACATCTTTGGAATGAAGTCTGTATCAAGGATTAAGGACTTTGGTGATAGCCCCAACATCAACATCCTAAAAGATTTGGATCACACGTCCAATCTGGTCAGCAAAGACATCGTTGCCAATCCCTGGTAGAAGCAACAGGGAGCCGGCAATCATCCCCATCATGTGGGAAAACAATCCATATACATCATACATTTGCATCATGTTGCTACACATGGCATCATGTTTATCTTGTTGCATTTCAAGTGTCTAGGATTCTTTATCTTATCCATGCCATTGCATTGCATGAATATGATAAAGAGGGGCATCTGTAGACACTCAAAATTTTCTGCACACCTATCACTGACATTGTAGGAGGGAAAATTCGTCTTTCAGAGATAACCCTAGAAGACAGCTCATATCCAGTCCGGATACTACCAAAAGTTCAGTCTCAACCCCGGAACACACACCGGGAATATCAGTTACAACCTCGGAGATAACCTCGAGGCATGCAGTTCAAATACCAGAAATTCCACCGGAGAAGGCCGATTCATCTCGGAGATAACCTCGAGATATTCAGTCTCAGTCCCAAATATAACACTGGGAGTAGCAGTTCAAACCTTGGAGATAACCCCAAGGAGTGCAGTTGTAGTTTTGGAGATAACCCCAGAAATGCTTGTTTCAAATGCATGCAATCAGCTTCAACCTCGGCACTCACACCGAGGCACTCATTATAAAGACCCGGAGATAACACCGGGAATATAGGAACACCTCAGAGATGACACTGAGGACCTTCAATACTTGCAGCAGTCCAATCTCAGAGATAACCCTGAGTAACGTCTGCTTTATCAGCCCAAACCGGATATAACTCCAGTGAGGGGCAAAGTCATCATCTTGCCACCTTGACGCCACATCGCACCGTCTCAACATTTCATACATACATTTCTACACAGCAATGTCCCACAAGAACCAAGGAGGTCTAATCCCGAGTGACTATTGCGCAGGGTAATAGACAGAATTTGAAGCTTGAAGACCGGAGGGCATGGTCCCATCTTCCTGACTTCGTACAACCTCTAATTCCATGTCATTGCGTAACTCTCGACAAACGACGATCTAAAATAGGTCTTACATACCTCAGTCGGATGCCTGGATTGCAATTCTAAAAGTTTGAGCGGACATCACAATGCATGCGTGTACGTATTTCGAGACAGTGGGACCCGTAGAGCCCGGGGCACTCTGGGCAGCCGCAGGTACACCTGCGGCTCCCCCCTCTATAAATAGAGGGCTTGGGGTGGCCATTTTAAAAAAGAAAAAGGTGAGGAAGCCCTGTCAAATTAGCTTTGTACTCACCCTAAACTGAGTGTTTTCTCATTTTAAACACTTGTGAGCTCACATATAGCTACTATTTGTACCGACGAGAGTCGAGTGTTCATCCACTTAAAGTTATAGAAGTCTTCTTTGGCAGCCCACTATAAGCCTTCTTACACACTTTAAAGTCTTTTTCTTCATCTTTGCACACACCATTCTTCACGTTGAGAGTCGTGTTGTGTGTGTATCCCCACTTTCTATCCGTGGTTTCATTTCGGTTTGTATATATATATATATATATATATATATATATATATATATATTTTTTATATATGGACTAACATTATCGAGTTATGTCTCGATTGAGCCTAGACTTATGTCTGGAGCGTTTACTTATTTTCGTATATATATATATATGTGTGTGTGTGAATTGTGTGTCAAACTCTGTTCGATGAGCCTGTACTTACGTGCAGAGCGTTTATTTGCTTTTATATATATATATATATATATATATATATATATATATATATGAACTGTGTGTCGAACTTTGTTAGATGAGCCTGAATTTTACATCCGGTGCGTTTATATATATATATATATATACGGTCAGGATCAAAAGCATTCTCCTTAAATAGCATTCCTCCTTATATAGCATTCTTTTATTAAAACTACGTGCGTTTTGGAGGGACGCGTGGCATTTTTAGTAAATACGGCGGTGGCATTGTATTTATAAAAATGCCACCGCCCCTCCTCCAAAAATCGATTTAGTTTTAATAAAAGAATGTCATTTAAGGAGGAATGCTATTTAAGGAGAATGCTTCTTCCGCATCTTGATATATATATATATATATATACTTTTGTCCTTTGGAGTTTACTTACGTGGCGGTTGATTACTTTTGACTTTATTTACATTTTTGATCCCCCATGGAGGTGCTTCGTGGTGGTTGATCATGTCTCTATATATATATTTACCGCTTTTATATATTTACATTTCCGATCCCCCATAGAGGTGCTTCGTGGTGGTTGATCATGTCTGTATATATATATTTACAGCTTTTATATATATAACTGCTTACAGCTTTCATATAAACTGCGGCATCATGTGAGTCTAGGAATCATGTGATCACACATTCAGTCTACTGGATCTAGATTTGGTTCCCGTGATGGACATTTTCAACTGTGAGCAGCTTGTAAATTTATTCACGATGTTTGGATTTCCTCAGATGGTTTTCATGCCCACGAGGAGTTCGACACTACTTTGTACATTATTTTCTCGAAGATGCTTCGCATCTCAAAAATTAAAAGCAATTAAGTCAAACACTTAATAAAAAATGGAAGTGTAAAAGGTCTCAATTACTATTAAGCACAAGGGTTTGAAAAACCTTTTTCTTACAAAACATCACTGACATATCTTGTTTAAAACTGAATTTTTACATAAATTCAAACCATGTGTATACAGGTGCGAATGAGCCCTCGCACTACTTTCAAATAATAGCACATTGACCCACACACACACACATTCATATAACAATTTCTTGAAAAGTGGCGGTCACTGTGGTAACACAGATGTCAGGGGGTGCCTAACACCTTCCCCCCACATAAGCAAGTCCCCGGATCCTAATGAATCTCGATTTCATCAACCCGTTTAGCAGTGTCACATCACTGGTTCAATGTGCAAACCTTTCCTCGGTTGTGTTGGTACAACCATATAAAAAACCAACTGGCGACTCTTAACAGTCCATCGTCGACATGATACATGTTGGACCTTTTTTACTTGTTTTTTCAAACAAATCTCACCTAACATGAGAACACCAAAGAACAAGAAACGAAAAGGGATAAATAAAAATCCCGACGTCGACATTCGTTTTACTTCCGTTTTGACTCGTTCAACTTGGGTTGTTTTCTTTTTTTCGAGTACTGTCATAATACATCATCAATTTAAGGTTTTCATCATGATTTCATAACTAAACTTTGACTCCAACTAAGCCATAACATACATATTTCATTAAGAACACAAGTTCTTCATCCTTAGATAGTTTCATGAATTCAATTACCTAAAAATTGCTTATAGATGATATATAACAAAATATATATACCCATAAACATATACAAACTATACTTCAACAAATTCAACCACCAAAAATCTAATTACAAAGACTTTAGAAAACAAAAACCAAAAACTAGAAACTCAGGAATTTACCTTTTATTCTTCTAAGCTCGTGTTAGATAATTGGAAGTCCTTGTTTAATCCTCTTTTTCCTCTTGATTCTTAGAGTGCCTCTTCCCTCTTCTCAATTTTTCTCTAAGCTCCATCTTTCTCTCTGTGTTTTCTTCACTTATATGAAGGAGGAATAAACTGATGAAACATACGTGATCTTAACTTGTATCGGTTATAAACCCAAAAGCCCCAACTGTTATAAAAGACAAAAGGTCTAGGTCATGTTTGGCTTAACCTCAAACAAACTCATTTGACTTATCTTCATTTTTTTTTTCATTTTCATACTATACAATATATATTTTTTCTTTAATTCCTCCAACATGTCACACTTCATTTTTTTTTTCTTTTTATTGCTAAATTATTCAGCCAACACTATTCCCATCTATTTACCCATATGACGTATGGAATTACATTCATAAGTAAAACACTTTTAATCAACTAAACATTTCTATTAAAATAATTAATATTTATTTCACTAATTATTTTAATAAATTATACAATTATTATGTATAATTATACAATTTTCTTTCCTTTTATAAATTGTCCCAAGACAATTTATTTAATCTATACTTTTAATAAAAATTTAGATATTTATTTAATTCATTAATCCTAACACAAATATTTATTTATAATTATATTAGTTCTTCTCATTCTCATACTCTATTTACATTCAATTGGCTAAATATAATATATTAAGCCATTACATAAACACATTACTCTTACATGTAATATATTACCTTCCAACTTTATTAAACCAATTATATTTACATTAACTCATTACTTAAATTAAGTGAATTACTCGTTTTATTTACGAGATTAAACTCATAATAATTTCATTGCCAATAAGGTATACTAATTAAATTATATTATTCCATAATATAATTTCCATCTTAATTAACTAATATTATTTAGTTAATTTCTTTTGCCACCATATTCCTTTTTCATAACTACTTTTCTTCACTTTCTTTAATAGTTTAATCAACTATTAAAACTCATATAAATTTAATTTACTCACACCAAAACACATAATTCAAAATATATACATCTCATAATAAGAATTTTAATTATTAAATTCTTATTTTAATAACTTACGAAAATTCGGGTTGTCACAGCGGCTGCCGCAGGTAGACCCGCGATTGATCAGGTCTATAAATACCCCCTCCCCCACCTTATTTATATAAAGAAAGAGAGAAGGAAAGGGCTTAGGAGAGAGAAAAAGAGGCTAGGAGAGCTAAACGGAGCTTTTATCTTACTCTGATTGTTGTAAAACTTCTTTGTAAAGACCTATATACATATATACAAACAACATATTAAATTTTAACCGGTGGGAAACGAGTTTTGAGGCGCCATAAGCCATTCGATAGTCATTCTAGTGCGATACTGTAATATTTCGCCATATCTACTCCTTTCGCTTACTCTAATACACATATAAGTGCTATATATACATTGTTATTAGCTTATATCCTTCAAATCTGACTTTTTAATCGTTCATTTCTTGTAAATAATCAATATTTAAGATTTATTGACTAGATCTGTACTGGATCTAGCCAGATCTAGCTTTTCACCGGTTCAAAAGTTGTAAAACTTGAACCAGAAAGCTAGAATGGCTAAGATCTATACAGATCTAGTTTTCTTTCTAGTTTTTGTAAGTATTGAGATACCATGTGGCCCTAGATCTGTATCTAGAGGACACTAGAAGCTTTGACTACGCGCATGCAAGGATTTGACTAATGAATACTTTATTTTGCGACGTCTAAAGTAAATATGCAGCTTATTTCAATATATTCGTTATGCAGGCTATTTATATGATATCATGTGAGCCTAGGAGCTACAAGATCTATGATTCAATTAATGAATCTAGATCTGGCTTCCGTGATGGGCCTTTTCGATTATACAATTAGCTTGCAAATATTTGTACTTGTAAATCCAGGGCCTTAAAACAGTAATACGGGCTTAAGGCTCCAAAATAGTGAAAAATGTGGTTGTGGTGTTCGGACTTACTTCGATGACTTTTATGCCCATAAGAAGTCTGACACTTATATATATATATATATATATATATATATATATATATATATATTGTCAAAGATGTTTCGCATATTGAATAAAATCAAATCAAGCCGAATATAGAATAAAATGGAAGTATCAAATGCCTCAATTCCTATTTGAGCATAAGGATTTGAAAACCTGTTTTCAAAAAATATCACTTTTATATTCTTTGCTTAAAATTGAACTTTTCAATAAATCAAACCATTTTGTATATAGGTGCAAAAGGAGCATAGCACTACTTTCAAATAACGTACTTCTAGCATATTTATTTGCAACACACACATAGATATACACACACTTCACATGCTTAGGGAATGAAAATACGCGGTAACCGTGTTTCACGGAAGTCGGGGGGTGCCTAACACTTTCCCCTCGCTTAAGCAAGCCCCCGAACTCCATAAATCTCAAGTTCCAGACCAATTAAATAGAGTCACATATTGAGCCATATTGTAAAACTTTTCAAAATTTCGGTTGACTTGGTACAACCATTTAACTCATACCAACTGGTGACTCTGTCTAATTCGGCCCAATCAATTAAAATCAATCTTTTTAAATTTTCGACATTATATGTTGGTCTCTTCCTAAAATATCACCCTTTAAAGCAAGATAAATTAAACCACATAGAAAACATAAAGGGTAAGAATCAAACACATAGGAATTGAAGATTTTTCCAGCGTCGATAACAGCACTACTTTCAAACAACACAAATAAAACATAGAGAAGACTTTAAAATAAAAACACTAAGCACAATAAAACACACACACACACACACACACACACTTTATGAATAGGAAATCAATATGATGCGGTAACCGTGTTTTCACGGAAATTAGAGGGTGCCTAACACATTCCCCTCGCTTAAGCTAGCCCCCGAATTCTAACAATTTCGATTTCAGACCAATTCTACAAAGTCACATATTGAGCCATATTGCAAAAACTTTTAAATCCGTATGAGTTGGTACATCCATTACAAACCATACCAACTGGCGACTCTGTCTCATTCGGCCAAATCATCAAAAAATCAAAATTTGTCAAATAAGTCGACTAATGTCAGTTTTTTCCCAAATCTCACCCTTTAGATGAATTAATTGACATAACATAAGAAGGGTAGAAACAATAGAAAAAGCGAAAAATAACGAAAAAAAAAGAAAAAAAAAATCCCAACATCGACAATATAGTTCAACTTTTGGTTTCTTTTACTTGATAAAGTAAATATAGCAATAATTTATGATAATAAAATTTGAATAAATTAGAATCAAATAATTTATATCAATTTTAAATTCTAAAATTACACAAATTGTCTGAAAAATATAGATTGCAATGAAGATTGAAAAGATTGATGTTTTGCCCTATGTGCCCGATACTAATTGGCACTACTATAAACTAGAATCTAATTTGATTAAATTTGACATAAAATCTTAATATTACCCTCTCAAAATACATTGAAATTGGAAACGATAAGAGAGAAACAAATTAATTTTTAATATAGGAATAATATGATAAATTAAGTCATTAATACTTTATTCAAATCTGATATAAACGATAATAAATAAATAAATTTCACACTAAAAAAACAAATAAAAAAGAAAATGGAGGAAGTACTACCTAATTTAAGCACCAATCAGTAGTCATTACTCATATTTTATCTTCCCCTCTCGTTTTCTCTATCCTACCGTGTCATTGAAGAAATTTACCCGACTGAGGACGCATCATTTGAGAGAACACAATTATTCACACATTCTCTTACTCTATGTTTTCTCCACCCTACGGTGTTGGTCAATCAATGACACATACATCTTTCTCTTATTTGACATGCGACCAGCAATCTCTTGATTCCCAAGAAATTTACTCGATTGAGGACGCATCATTTGAGATGCGACCAAAATTTTAAGACCCCTCTATAGGGAGAAATTTAAAGAACTACCATATTCAACAGCAAAACTGACCAACTGTAATCCATGTTTATATATATAACTGATCTTACAAAACTGCCCACGACATAAACTACTGTTGAGAAGGGATGGGGAAAATGAAGGGAAGAAGTGGGTAGGAGGGAGTGTTAGGGTTGAGAAAGAAAAATCACTCATTTATATACAAAAAAAAAATAAATAAAGAAAAGAAAAACCTTGGACATGAGACTGATGAATTTCAAGTCCAACTTGTCAGAAATTACCATATGTGCCTAATTTTGCAGCTTTAGTTACAAGGGAATAATTTATGGGTTTGATGGGCTCTCCATGTGCTTGTTTTCCAAATCTTTTGGTATTGAATTACTCTCAATCAATATGGAGTTGCTCTCACCAGCTACTGCTCCATCACCCCCTAACCGGAACTGATCTGCATGGATGGGGTTCATTCTCCGACTTTCAGGGGCCCTTGTCGAAAGCCGATTATTATTAGATAGACATTGATAAGAATTCGCTATAAGAGACTCCATCCCGTACTGAGATCGGACGGCTGAACTGAACATGGGTTGCATGAAGCGCTTTTTCTCGGGAACGTCGCGCAATGATATTCGACAAACTGGACATGTTGAGTGCTGTTGCAGCCATATATCAATACAAGTTGCATGAAAAGAGTGTCCGCAGAATGGTAGGATACGTAGTGTATCTTCCGCGTGATATTCTGCTAGGCAAACCGAGCACCTATCACAAGATTGCAATTACGTTAGTCAGTAATATAGAAGCTATAGTTCTGACAAGGAAACTACATTCCGCACCATACATTACTTGCCAAGCTGCTACTGCAAGAAATGTCCCACTTCAGTGTTAGGTGCAATACATCATTACATTTTTTAATTTTTGTTCTCTTTTTTTCTCCGTTATAATGCTGTACTACAAAGAATAATAAAAAGCCAACTTCATAGCTACTGTTGCAACAATATCACAAAAACTAATGGAGCATTAAGCATGATAGGAAATAATAGTAATGCAGAAGATGGCAAGGATAAGAGTTAGACAAGTAAATAGAAATTTTAAATTAAAAGGTCTCTCATATGCGATAATTACAGGAACTACGCACTTAGCGCAAGTCCTCAATTCAGATATTGTTCGATCCTTTGATATTTTATAATCTCAAAAAAGAGAATCAGTGATCAACTGATGCAATAGCTCTATTGACTTTATTTTCCACCTAACAACAAGCTTTATCATCTCCCCGAAGCTCCAAATGTGTTACATGTGTGTGAAGAATGTTTAAACTTCGCCCTGAAGAATGTTTAAACCTGGCCCATTCTACTCCAAAATACATATGCACCCACACATAGGTGAATAAAATTCAATTTGGGATCTTAATAGTAAATCTGAGTTGTACTAGCTCCAACTTATCAAAACCAAAAAAGTTAAACTATGCATTCGTATGCAAAGAGGATCAGACTTTATATTGTCGCATATGGCTTTCTGCCAGACGCAGTGATCTTGCATTCCCCATGATCCAGGTATATTTAGTTATTTCCCCTAAAACTAGAAACATAAAGCTGGGATACACCATGAAATTGCTCAAAAGATTTATGATACCAATACACTTGGGCATAAGATTTTACTTATATAGGTCATGTCAAAGTCATTTTCTCACCACTACGGTTAGCTCAAGTATGTCACAGATGCATGTTGATATCATGTTGTATTGACAACTAAGTTCAGTGTCTATGCTTCATAGGTACACCAACTAGCGTTCTCGTATAATGTAAAACTTCATCAAAGCTAATCTCAACCAGACAACCACTTGGTGTCTTTTAACAATCAAAACCTTGTAGGTAAATCAATTCCATAACTTGATCAACTTATTATTATAATATAGACGAGCAACAAGAATCTCTATATTATAGTTTATTCAAAAAAATCAACAAAGGTAAAACAGGTCAAACCCCAAAATTTTGAGGAGAGACCTGGTCCAGCCCGGGTTTGTGGAGGCCTGGCTGGCTACCAATGGTACCTCCTGTTGGCTGGACAAGGACACTCCCTAGTAATCGTCAGCTGGATAGTCCCAGCAGTACTTCATTGAAGTGCATGCTCACTTACTTTCTAGCAGCCTCCAACAGTACTACAAGGAAGCTTAATCTACCAACACAACAAGATTAGGTTGCAAATGAACCAAGCACCATTTAATGAAAGGTTGAAAATGAACTGAGCAAAGCTTAGTGTCAATTCATTTATTGAAGTAACAGGTTCGAATGAGATGCAAATGAGCGATTCCTGAAGTCATTGGTAATGCTCAGCTAATTGGCAGCTTTGCCTGAGATGAATTGAAACCTATTTATTGAATGTCTTCAGCTTAGAAAGAAGTGGCTCTCTTTTTTATCTAAAACCTTGGAAGTGTCAACTAAAGAAGCTGCTGACAATACAATATACCGACTTACAAAACGAGTTGACCAAATTCATCTCATTACCAAAACAATCCATGGGTCTCCCTCTCGTGCTATCAATGTTGTTTCCTTTTTCATAACCTCTAAGGAATGATTTTCCTATTATTATTGCTAGAACTGGTTTCTATGAATACACATTAGCTTTTCTCTAAAAAGAATAATTTGATTAGAAAGACGGGAGATATAAACTGGGATGACAAGAAATCCTCCAGTATGGAACAAGTGAAAAAAAAAGAGCAATATCCTAATGAAGGACATCACGTGCTAATTCCTTTGAAATATGTGGTGTAAACTCTTTTTAAAGACCCAAAAGCCGAAGTGCAAAGCAATGCATGGAATAACACCCCATCACACATCAAAGAGAATGAAAGAGCATTATCTTTGATAATCCTTTCATTTCATTCTATCCATGGCTACCATAATTTAGCAAAGCACGCTATAAGCCATAGCTTGTAGCAAGCTTTTCAAAGATGAAGAGCACACCACTAAAAAATCCCAAAGATTATTCCACAACCCCCTTATCACATTGGATAATGGCACATCAAATGTTTATGATTTTTAGAATTTTGACCACACAGTGAACTAATTCGCCAGGGGGGGGGGGGGGTGATCATATGTTCTCTGGCACCTTAGATTCGAAATTCCAAGAATACAGCAAACCTGATAGGAGACTAAACAAAAAAAAAAACAAGAAAAACAAATACGAGTAGGAAGGACTAACATCAGTCGGGTCCAAAGTCTACAAGCTCCTATCAAGAAAGGATGACCACCCAATGATGCAGGACAAAGTGGAGAGGATGAATAAATGGGATTAAAGAAAAAAGAAGATAAAAAAGCTAAAAAGTAAAAAACCCAAAAGCAAAAGGCTTGAAATCAATAATATCAATTCATTGAATAAACTTCTAGGAATTACAATACGTACAACAAATGACTTGGAGACCAAGTGAACTTGGGAACCCAGTTAAACTCTAATTAACGAAATAAACTCCTTACTCATACCTAAAATAATATCGCCTACCATAAATAAACTCTATATTCTTCCAAATATAATAAAAGACAACTATATTAAATACTAAATATTTATATCTAAATAATAACAAAATGTATTAATAACAACTCATCCTCAAGTTTTGAAGTGTGAAAGAATGAGAATCCACGATCTTAAGGTGGACAGAATCCCATGATCCAATATTATGAACACCATGAGAATCAAATGTACTATCTGGAAAAATAAAGTCAACATGATAAGCTCTTGGACTTCTTGAATGAGAGGCTTAGAACCTTCCAACAATTTTTTCCTAATGTGGCTCATTCGCGATCTCTTCAAGTGGCTCTTCAATTGGTTTAACATTTACATAGGTCCCTTGAAGACGTGCAGTAAATTTTGTGATTGCTTTTGAATATTCCCCTTATTTGTTGTACTTGTAAGTGCTTCCATTCTTCTAAGGCATTAAGCATCAAGTTTTGCACTCATTTCCTCCCAAAACAATTTTTCATTGTTCTCCATGAGTAGTATTGTTTGGCTCTGTTTTTAACATTTTTTTAACACTATTATCTAATACAGGGACCTAACTGAAAGAAAAACAACAAATAAGGGGCTGATTTGGAAAGACCAAGACTACAGGGTTGATTTTGCAAAAATAAAAGTTAAACTGTCAATTTCGAAAAGTTTGGAAAAGACTGGGGTACCTAATTGTCATATGGCAGAATAAGTCATTTAGGGAGTGTTTGTTTAGAGCTGAATGGCTAAATGACTGGATCAGCGCGTTTGTTTTGGTCTGAATGGCTGAATTGGTAAGATGGACGAGCTGAATGGCTAAGTCAAATTTTTTTGGCTGAATGAGCAAAGTAAAAAAAATTTAAAAATTTAAAAATTTAAAAATTTACAAATTAAAAAAATATATCAACTATTATATTAAGTAATATTAAATAAATTTACAATAATTTTGAATTTTTTCAGAAGGGTAAAATAATAAAGTTTTGTTATTCAGATGTTTCAGACATCAATTATCAAACAGCTTTTTTTATTCAGATTCAGCTCATTCAGATTCAGATTCAGATTAATTCAGTTTTTATCAAACACCCCCTTAGTTTCTTTACGAACATAAGAGGCTAGCAGGCAAGTGCTGCTTATTCCTTCTTTTTTTCTCTTTTTCTTCCCTTCTCTAACAGGTGGAAATGGCATTCTTCTTCGTCTCTTCTTTTCTTTCTTTCTTTTTTTTCCTTTTCTTTTTTCACTGATGTGTTTGAGATTTTGCAGTCTTGTTGGCTGATGGGGCCGATGCTTTTCAATCGGAGAAGGGGATTTGCTATTTGTAATTGGACAGCAAAGGTGGCACATGAGGGGCGTGTTGATTGGGTATTGTAATTTTGGTGGGGAGCAATGACATGATGGTGGTGGTTTCTGGCTGTGGCAGAAACAATTTTTTTTATTTCTAGTTTATGAGTGGATTACTGATATGATTGGTCATGAAGAGGGTTTTGTGACCATGAATTGGATGATTGTTTGGCAGTGGCTGGTTTTGTTGGTGGTGGTGGATAATGAATAGCCAAAGTGGGACTGTTACTACTGACGTAAAGAGAATAAAAAGAAGTTAACAAGACTAAAAAGCAACAAAAACACAAGACTTGAAATCAATAATATCAATTCATTGATAAGCTTGTAGGAATTACAATGCTTACATAGAAAACATAAGACTTGGACCAAATGAACTCGAGGACCAAGTATATCTTTAATCAACGAAAAATTCCTGATACCTACTCGGACATGGTGCGTCACGATACTATCTTCGTCTAACTATTAACAACTTCCATTCATAATTTAATGAATACAACTTAACTTTGATACTAATTAATATATTCATTCCTTTCTATTTCCAGGATCTATGAATCGATCCCAAAACCTTCACAAGTCAATTCCCGATCTTGATCATTAAGCATTCTTGTTTTTACATTATATTCGATGTTATACTTAATAAGATATGAAATAATTAAAACATTTATGAATTCTTTATTCATTTCCCCGGATCACAACCTTCATCATTTACATCTCTCTGAATCAAATTTATTCTATGCTTCGATTCATCAGAGTTACATTATAAAATTTACATCTTAATTCGATGTTCTTTATGTGTCGAATAGTACGACTTTACAATTCTACAAGAATTAAAACAACTATCAAGTACGTCATCTAAAACCTAAAACATGGTTCGAGATTTTAACTTCAGGTAAACAAATCAATCCTCTTGTGATACTCTTGAACTCTATTAATCAAGTAGCATGTAACTTTACCATGAGTCCTTAACCTGCAAAAGTGGTTATTTGCAAGGGTGAGCTCGACAGCCCAGCAATTCTAACAGTTTTCATGCATCACATAACACAATCATTTAAACTCAATACGCATGTTGCTTCTCACATAGCAAGTATAGAGATTAACTTACAAAACATATAATCGTAGATCTACTTTCAATCTCATACGTATCTCATAGACATTTCCACATTTCATGGCATAACATAATTCATTTCATACATATTTCATATGCATTTCATATATAATTTAACATATCATAGCATAAATCAATCAACAGTTATCAACACTATAAAGCAAATAGAAACTGAAAGACTTGTCTGGCTCGTAGATTATCAACTACAACTTAACTGCTTATTATTATCTGCACTTCGTGTATTCCTACACAATTGTATGATCATGGATTCATACCCATCAATCATACATTTCCTTACATTCTCAACGTAATAACAATTGTTACATTGTTTTCTGACTCGGTTCTTAAAACCTTCATTTCACTTATCATACTTTTAGGATAGTTATGTATGTATAAGTATACCGTAGCCACACTTACTTGACATCAACATTCATAAACATTTATCACACACTTGACTAGCTATGTGTTCGTTACACATTGATGCATGATTCTCATTATTCTTGCATTTTGCAAACCTTAATTAAACTTAACAAATCTGGGTTTTACATAACCATTACTTGCTCATATTCTTAAAACATCACTTAAGTCAAGCATTGAAGCTTAATACATTCATACACAATTGCTTAAGGGTTCAGATTACAATTTAAACAGTAAGGCAACATCGCTTCTTTACAAATAAGCAATTTACATTCTGATTTAAGGATGGGCGCAATTACTACAGTCCCCGCGTGCTGCACTGTATTGAAACTTTATTTCCCAGTTTACACCACATTACTTACCACGCTAACACAGAACACATACACACGTTAAGAGGTCTTGGTCCAAGTTTTGTGTCTCTTGTGTTTACTTCAAGTTGTTTTTACACTTTATAGCTTTATTGCCATTTATTTCACAGCTAAGCGAGTTCATGCAACAAGGGTCTAACTATGCAACCAATAACGATGTTAAACAACTTTTAATACGCATGCTCACATGTATTCATCTTATCTACATATGACTAGCATAGTTTATTACTTGAAAACTTATTTTTAAAACATGCGTGAATGACTTTTATTGTGTCAAACTAAATAAGTGCACTTATAGGCCAAGTTTAATGACATAAGTAGTACTAGCATGTCATCCTACAAGTTCAGAGGTTAGACAACACAATGCTCATAGATATAAATTTGCAAAGCGTTCAAGTTCACTTTTAAAAGCCATTCTAGACTAAGTTAAAGCAACTTGGTGCAACTTAAATCTCATTTCTTAGCTAACTAAGCCATGTACGTATGTTATCACGTTTAGAACTTTAAGTACACAAGTTCCTTCAAGTTCGTTCTCAAGTTTCAAGTTTTCTTTAGAAATATACACTAAAGTGACTAAGAGGTTCATGGTATTCAAAGGGGCTTGAAACCACATGTCATACTTATTTCCATGCATAACTAGGTCAAACTAATCATGTAAGGCAACTTCGAATCACATGTCATACTTATTTGTACATGTTTCTACACATGCTTACAAGGTCAAAATATAACCACTCCATGTTTATAAAACTTAGTTTACAAAAATATCCGAGTTTGCCTTTGAAATCGTTTTAAACCAAGTCAAAGCAATCAAACACATACGATACAACTTTGAATCTTATATCATGCATAATTACACTTCGTATACATGTTATCAAGGTCAGAACTTAAATGACTCAAAGTTCGTCAAGGTTTGTTTTCAAAATCTTCAAGTTTCTTTCCGAAACACATGCTAAATCGTGTTAAAAAAAATCCATTATAAGTAAGGTAATCTTAACTATATGTCATGTCTATTATTATGCATATTTAAGTCAAACTATCATGCTAGAAATATCACATTTCAACAAAAATCAGTTTCTCTTCTTGAGTACAGGCAATTTGTTTATTTTATCAGACAAAGGAGTGGAAATGTAGCATTCATACGTCCCCAAAATGTATTACGATAATCTGATACTGCAAGAATCAAGCGCTAAAATGAATCTTGCATAATGGTAGCGATTACGCCTTCCCGAATATAGTTCCAGAATGGCTCGCTTCAGAATCCAAACCCAAACATGAAATTCTTCATGCAACATGCTTAAAATCAGCCACATTACTTCTATACATGCATATAATACATAACTGACATGATAGCAATTTTCAAATCACATTAACAACCAATTTGATTACTCCAATTCAAGAGTTTTACTATTTTCAATAATTTCACATGTTTAGCGAATTTCATCACTACGGATTCGTTTCTAAACCAATTTGGTCCGTTTAACTTCCATTGTTTTCGTATTTAACTGTATTATCAAAATCTAACAACAATTTATGGATTACAACAATCCTTAGCCATCAATTTTTGACTCAAAAGCAAGCGTTTCTTGTCATTACTAAGAAATTGCAAAACTTAGGAATTCAAGAGCATATATGATAGTGTTATTACCTCTTGATAACTATAGCTCCTCAATCCTCCCATTGCTCTCAATTCTACTAACCTTCCATAGCCAATTTTCTCAGACAACTCAACCAACGTGAAGGAGAAGGAAGCTCTATTTATAGAGAAAGTGTTGCCCAAGTTTGGGTCTTGCACAATGAATTAAACCAAGGGGTAGAAGAAGAAGCCATTGGGTATTAAAGAGTTGGTCACCTACTCCCTCTTCCTCCATTCCATTAGCCATGATTATCAGCTATCTAGCCATAATTGCAAGCTTGAGTTCACGCAAATGAAGAAGTAGGCTTACTGTTATACACTGTTGGGTCACTTAAAATGGGACAAGTAGCTGGTTTTGGTTTGCAGTAGCAAAATGGTTGCTAAAATACTTAGGTTTATTTCCTTTTTGCTTACAAAGTGCAACATTAAGGTGTTATTATTATTACCTTGTGATAAGTTAGGAGTACATATACACATAATCATATAATCCATGTACATTTGGGTTAGTCCCAATAATATAATAATTGGACTAACTACACTTCAGTTGAGTACTCTCAACCCATTATTTTCCATCACACTTATTATTTTATTCACACATAAGTACTACAATAATTAATTAATATCAATCATTTATTCCCTTACCATTAATTCTCTTTTAATAATTCCAGATAAACCTTTAGTCTGGTTTAACTTTAATACTCATGCCACACAAGGCTCATTTATCCCACTTACTAAAGTTATATAACTCAAGCTCATAATCTCAACAATAAAAATATTAGGGGTCTAGGCCACATTTTGCTTTTCCCCAATTCTACGTTATTTTAATATTTATTTAATATAAGGTATGGGTGACACTGTACTAAATTATTTAACCACCTTAAATAATTATACCTTATCAAATTATAATCATGACACCCTTATTTAAAATAATCATTTTCTTTAAAATAATTAGGATGTACAATACCAATTATTATACTCTAATTCTTCAATTCCTTTTCTTCCATAAATTGTCCCAACACATTTTCAGTTAGCCATAACTTAAATATTAACTTAATGCATAATCTCTAACCAATATTTATTTATAATTACATTGGTTCTCTTCTTTTATTAATCACTTATCTTTCAAATATTAACCCTTTTATATATTACAATACTATGTAATATATCTAAAATATCAAATTAACATATTCCTTTCATCCTCTTATGTAAAACACATATATTAATTCATCGTCTTATGTAAGTGAATTAACTCTTTTTATTCAATTTACCATCATGACACTGCCACACAAAACTTTATATAATATTCCATAATATCACTTAATTAACCAATATTTATTCTGAGTTAATTAATCAACTCTCATTCAAATCATTTTATGCTATCTTAATCCATTCATGAACAACTTAATCACCAATTATAACTTTTATTACACATATGAACCCTTAATATACATGTCTTGAAATTCAAATTTCACAAGCTTACTCAGAACCTTCTGCAAACCGGCGCAGCTGCGCTAGTCATAAGCCTGGAAGTGGCGCAGCTGTGCCATCTCAAGTTCAGACGCAGACAAATTTCTACTTTAGTATAAATAGAATCTAAATTCCTAAATACTTTGCACATACTGCTTAAATGTTAACTCGTCTAAAATCAATTTCCTCTTTGATTTCACATCATCGATTACTACTTTCTTTAATAATTTAAAGATTAAACTTCAAGTTTTAAAACTCTGTTTTGCCTTAATAGTTTTAACCAACTATAAAATCTCATTTGTGAGTTTCTTTCCACTAATAACACAACATTCAAAATATATAACACCTATATATATTCTTATTCAAACCCGACATATTCTATAAGAATTGGCAAAAAGCACTTTTACCCCACTGTGGTTGTAGTGTTTTAAGCAATTAATCACTGTGCTTTTAAAATATTCAATTAACCCACTGTACTTTTTAAAAATGTACAATCAAACCATTCCGTCCAATTTGAGTAACAGACGTTAACAATTTGCTTACGTGGCTTTTTGAAAAAAAATAAAAAATTGTGTCTTTGCTGACTGGCTTTTTTCGGTCAAATTTGCAGAAAGTCAGTCATTGCTTGTTTAATGGATTTTCTTTATAATTTTTTCTTCTCAAACTAAAAAATAAAATAATAAAATCATTGTGGTAAAAAAAATAATTATTGTTTAATTCATTTTTTATAATTTTTTTCTTTTCCTTTTATCTTTTCCTTTCTTTTAATAATTATTTTTATGTTAAAAATTAATTCCAAATAATACAAATAATATATCAAAAATTTTGTATCAATGAGATCTATTACAACATCACATTAATTTCAACAAAAAAATAAAAAAAAAAATCATTAATTATGTGACAAAATAATAATTAAAATAATAAAATCATTAACATGTTAGACTTTATATTTGACAGTAAAAGACCAAAAAAATTTTTTGAAATGTTTAGACAAAAAAGAAATAATGCAAATTACAAATATAAATAAATAAAACATTATTTATTCTACTGTTCATCTTCTTCCCTAAACAAACATGATAACGAAGCAGGAGCCATTCTCCACCATATCCACAAAAACATGATAACGCCCCAATGATGGCACTAAACCTATGCCTCCCATTCAACCATACAAAGAAGTAGCCCTTTTCACTTCACCAGCAACTACATACCCTTCAATTAAATTACTGAAAATTTCTTGACTATCCAACAAAATTCCGTGGAGGGCGTCGACCGACGGCAAGAACCCAGATCGGATTCCGACCGAAACGAGCGTTTGGGAGATTTTCTAGACCACGAAGCCGGATTTGCAGATCGGATTTGGACTGTAACGAAGCAGGAGCCATTTTTGCAGGAGCTGTAACGAGTGAGAAGAATAGTTGATTTGGGATCCATTTTTGCATGATCCATTTTTGAAGCAGGAGCCATTTTTGCAGCGAAAATTCTCGAAGATATTTGATTTGGGATCCAAATTTAGAAGGAATAAAACATTAAAAAAAAATTAATTTTTTTTATAAGTATTTTAAAATATTTTTATTTTTATTTTTAAAATAAAACATACATATTATAAATATTATAATATTAATTTTTATTAATATTATACATATTATAAATATTTAGGTAAAGAAAAAGAAAGAAAATAAAACATAAAAATATTTTTATTTTTAAAAATTTATAAGCATTTTAAAATATAAAAGTATTTTTATTTTTAAAATAATACATACATATTATAAATATTATAATATTAATTTTTATTAATATTATACATATTATAAATATTTAGGTAAAGAAAAAAAAGAAAATAAAAATAAAAATATTTTTAAAACCATAGTGGGCGAATTGTATTTTTTTAAAAGTGCAGTGGCTCAATAGTATTAGGTATTTGGCTGACTGGCTTGCCACGTAGGAAATAATGATTTTTTAATTTTTTTTTTCAATGCTACGTGTGTAATTATTTGACGTCAGTCCAAGAAATTGGACGGAATGGGTTGATTGAACATTTTTAAAAAGTACAGTGGGCTAATTGAATATTTTAAAAGCACAGTGAATAATTGCTTAAAACACTACAACCACAGTGGTGTAAAAGTGCTTTTTCCCAATAAGAATTCTATTTACTAAATTCTTATTTTAATAAGTTCTGAAAATTCAGGTTATCACACCTACCATAAATAAACTCTAGATATTCATCCTGGAATAATAAAAAGACAAGTACATTAAACACCAAATATTTATATCTAAACATTAACATGATATATCAATAATATATTAACTATTTTATCGTGTTCATCCTCAATCATTAGAGGTAAAAATTTCGCATAAACAACAAATAAGATAAAGAATTATTAGCATCCCAAATTGAAATTGGAATTCCGAGAAACAGAATCACCCTCTAGACGAGTTAAGCAATGTGATTTAGTCTAGGAAGGAAAAGCCATAAGGGGTGATAACCAAAATACATATCCTCCCCAAAACTATGACACCCCCTCCCCCCAAAGTCTGGCGTGCTTTAAAGTATTAGAGAGACTACATCCTCTGAGAAATGAAATAGCAAGGGCTAGGGTGGTGGACTGCACTGTGAGTGAGATATATTCTTTCAGTTAAAGACCAAATATGCTTGCCCAAGAGAGTAATTCTCTAAATGTATACGCTGAAGTTACAAACCTGCTTGAGACAGGCATTTTAACACAAAACTCTCCAAAGCTTAAACCCCCTTCCTTCTAATAAGATGAAAAAACAAAATCCTACCCAAATAAATAATTTCTACTACTCTCCATAACCCACCCAAAGGAAATTCTCGTAATCTTTTCAAGGAACACAACTTAAAAATCAACTATATGGGGAAACTCAAAAGGCACACTGAGTCAGGGTGATAGAGCCCTCAAAGGACAAACTTCTTTCCATCCATCTATGTATTTGGCAACTAAGAAGCATGAATCTTATGTAGGTCCGTCAACTCCCCTATCCCAGTAAATACACCTATTCCAGGTTTATTAACTCTTTTAGATTCTTCTGGATAAAACTTCAAAAGTTTCTTAATGATAAGAATTGGGATGAAATTGAATATTATTCCAGGTTTATGAACTCTTTTAAATTCTTCTGGATAAAACTTCAAAAGTTTCTTAATGATAAGAATTGGGATGAAATTGAATATTATTCCAGATTTATTAACTCTTTTAGATTCTTCTGCATAAAACTTCAAAAGTTTCTTAATGATAAGAATTGGGATGAAATTGAATATTTGAATGAGATGTTGGACTCCACAACCCAAAAGTCTTGCTCTAGATTGGAACCTATAGTTGAACAGAGTATGCCATCTTTTGAGGTCAAACTGAGCTTGACCTTAAACCCTTCTCTGAAAATGACAAGTCTACTTTTTGCCCATCCAAAACACTTTCCCTAATCACCGAATCTAACCTAACAAATGAACAACAGTGTGCGCAGAATAGGAGTCTTATTTGTCTAGATAATGTAATTTTGGATAGTGAATGGGTCAGTCCACTTGAAGAGGTACCTAAAAATCTTGCAATAATGATGGTTCAAAATGGTTTAGCGACTCTTGGTGACGAATATGGTTGGCAATTTTGGATAGATTTTATGCAGTTGAAACTTTTCAAAAGAGAATATCATTTCTTTGCCAATCATTGACTGCTATTCATATCTAAATTCATGTCCAGCTCCTCTATACCCAATAGAAAATTCAAATGAAAATGAAAAAAAAATTGATCCCTTTGGAGGAAGCCTTAGAAGAATTACTTAGAATCGAAACTAATTGCATGCAGACCATGAATCAAAGCATATCTCAAATGCATGAGTCCATTAGCTACCACAGCTAAGAGGGTGAAATTTTGTTAAGTCAGCCTGAGCTTAATCCTATAATTCATCAAAATGCTGAATTTTATGCATCACTCTCTAAGTCAAACCAATCTGAGAAGTTAAACAATTCTGAGTCGATAAGTTCATCCAATAAGCCTAATTCAATAATTGACCACGTCACATGTGATGAGTCTGCTGAAAAAGTCTATAGGAATACCCTAAAAGAATTATTTCAAGAAAACAACCTAGTGATTATTCGGACCAACCCATTGAAGTAAATAAGATCCAAGAATTGTCTGAAAATAAATTCATGGGTGAGGAAACTTTTAACTTTTGTCTAGATCACTTTGGTCAAAATTGGGATGAAATTGAATATTTGAATGAGGTCATTGAGATGTTGGACTCCACAGCCCAAAAGTCTTGCTCTAGAGTGGAACCAATAGTTGAACAGAGTATGCCATCTTTTGAGGTCAAACTGAGCTTGACCTTAAACCCTTCTCTGAAAATGTCAAGTCTACTTTTTGCCCATCCAAAACACTTTCCCTAATCACCGAGTCTGACCTAACAAATGAACAACAGTTTGTGCAGAATAGGAGTCTTATTTGTCTAGATAATGTAATTTTGGATAGTGAATGGGTCAATCCACTTGAAGAGGTACCTAAAAATCTTGCAATAATGATGGTTCAAAATGATTTAGCAACTCTCGGTGACGAATATGGTTGGCAATTTTGGATAGATTTTATGCAGTTGAAACTTTTCAAAAGAGAATACCATTTCTTTGCCAATCATTGACTCAATTTTAGAAGGATCATTTTTTCATGCTCAAAATTGCTCTTCTAAAGCAAATTCTGACTACTTCCAATTACCCAGACCTCCTGGAAATCCTAAGAAATCCACACTAACTTGCCTGTTTACATCACTCATTTACCATAGCATAATTTTCAGGATATATAAAATTTGTAGATATGTTCATTTGTTTTCTTTTTCACATGTTCTTGCAGCTCAATGCTGGGGTACAAGGTAAAATTATTTCATTTCTTTATTCTCTTTCTTCATTTGCATACATTGAGGACAATGCATGATTTAGGTATGGAGGAGTTTTGCATTTTTGTTGTTTGATTTTTATTTATGTATTTTATTTTTCTAATTTTTAGGAAACTAAATAAAACAAAACACAATAAATCCAAAAAAATTGGAAAATTTGGTTAACTTTTATGAGTTGAATTAATTATAATAAGTGTCTATGGAGCAAAAACCCATGAGTAGAATTAAAATACTTAGCTCTCTTGAACCTTTGATTAAATACAAAATCTTTGTTTGAAACACTGTTTGGAATAAAATTAAAATTCATATGCATTTTTTACACTACACAAGTTGCATTAATTCTTAGTTGTGGGGTATAAACCTATGAGTCAAGCAATCTAAAGACAAAAAATGAGAAAAAATGAAGAAAAAAGTAAAATAAATAAATAATTGCTTCAACTTCCATTGAAAGAAATAAATGGGTATCAAAGCCTCAGGACGCATAGATATTCACGTTGAAAAGTGTGATGGATATAAGCAGTTGTGTGGTCTTTGTTACTTGAGTTAGTAAGTCCTTAAGGGTGTCTCTACACCTAGTGTCCTAAAGCCATCTGATTTGGGAGTCATTGATCCAATGCTCGCTACATGAGTAATTCTGAAAAGCCTAAGAAAACAAAGTATTGCACAAGTCAAGAAAAAAAAGAAAAAAAAAAAGAAAAAAAACAGAGGGAAAAAATGAGTATACAAGAAATTAATTTTATGAAGGATGGTGTCAAGAATAAAGATAAGAGTATTTTAGATAAGATGAAAGTGTGATTTTGAATTTAATCTTGCTTATGTATGATGCCCATAGATATTTAGAAGTTTTCTTTTAATTTCATAACTTGTTAAAAATAAAAAATTTCTTGATCTTTGTGGGTATATTCACTACAAACCCTCATGAGACATAACTCATCCACTTGGGGTAACCTTGGTGTTTAAAGGCTTGCTGCACATGCTAAGTGCAATCGTGTTTTCCTACGAAAATGGGATAGTTCTATTTTACTCGAGGATGAGTAAAAGGTAGGTATGGGGATATTTGATATACACGTTAATTATACATTTTAATATTCCCATTTTTAGGAATTTATATGTATATTTTATTTAACTAATACATTTTATTTTGTTTTGTAGGAGGTAATCTTTTATTTATCTTTTGATCAAGTAAAGGATAATTGTTCCAACTTTTGAAGATTAAAATGGACTCTAGAAGATTATCATGATGGAGTTAGAATCAATTTGGAGATAAAGAGATAAGAAGTAAAAAGGAAGACTAAGTTCAACGTACCTTAGGTTATGTTACAATTTATTTTTCCCTATAAATAAGACTTTTGTTTTAGAGAGAAGGGAATTTTTTTTATTTTTTATTTTTCTTCTTCTTGTAACCAAGTTCGGCGGAATAGTGTTTTCATTTAGTTTGAATGATGATTTAGCAGGGAGTTGTTCATTAGTTTTCTGCTTCTTGTTTCTTCTAGTAAAATATTCAAATGGTCACATGTTTTATTATATATGATTAATTCAATTCATTTTTCTATTATGTTTTCCCTAGTACTGTTGTGTTCTATCATTCAATTGTTTGTGTTTTAAATTAATAGTCCAACTTTATTAGTTTATTTTATTTCGTTTGTTAAATTAGTCTCAACCAGCTTGTGTTTCTATAATTTGCATGGCTAACTAAATTTTGATAACTAGGATGATGATGAAACTAGGTTTTTCATAATAATTAGTTTCTTTCCGTTTCGAAATTACTGTCTAATTATTTTCGCCTTCATATTTACCTTTGTTTAAAATTTATACATGATTCTTATGTTAATTAAGAGATTTTGATAAGCTATAGTTAATCTGTGAATTTTTCATAACTTATGTTTGTCCATATTAATTATATGAATCATTATTTTTAAAGAAAAGAGAAAAAAAATAGAAATTAATTCGGAAAGTAAGAAATTATTTATTATGTTAGTACTTAGTGGATTCAGATTCCTAGTACTTAGTAAGAAATTGAAATTATTTATTATGTTATTCAGATTCAGGATTCTACAAAGAATATAGACAAGGGTTTAGAACACTTGCCTTCCGCGTCTTCTATAGTTAATTCACTTCTCTTTTGTGTCTTTAAGGATTCTACAATACATAATTACATAACATACCACATTAGGTCATAAACAATCAAGTATGGTCATTAATCTATCTTCTCATTCTTCTCAATGTAATCATTCATTAGATTGGTTAACGTTCTTTAAGGTTTATAGTATTACTTTATGTTTACATTCAAATAATCTTTCGGCAACCTTTAATCGTTAAACTTAAGGTTGTAATCATCCGTAATGATGTTACTCTAAGTTAATTAAGGTCATAATTCACCTTCAATCAACTTACATTTTCTTTACATTCATTGTTATTCCTTACTATCTTTTTCCTAGTGCTGGCGTTGCGGCGTCAGCTTCCTATATAAGTCTCGCGGCGTTGCATGCCGAGTTAGCGATGTCTGGGTGCTGGTCTCGCAATCGCAGCTATTATTCTTTACTACTACGTGCCATATCAGCGGGCGCGACTTATCAGTGGGTTGAGGTTCGTCTTGGCGCTGCGGCGCCAACATTAGAAGCTTGGGCGGCACTACGGCGCCAGCCCTGCCTCAGAGAGATTTCTAAGTTTTTTTCCACTACAATCCTTTCCGGGCTCATAACTTACTCGTTATAAGTCGGAATTGGCTCGTTCAAAAGCCGTTATCTCACATATCTTGTGTACTACAATTTCATTACGACATCTTACATTTTCGAATCCGTTAACACTGAATTCACAGTTTAAGTTCTTTATTACACGTTCGTGACCGTTCATATAGCTCGTTTCTTCGTTTTAAGTCGGAATTCGACCATTCTTGAGTCCGCAACTCTAAAATGCAAAGTTGTACTACACGCCATCGAAAACCAAGGTTTCCGAGTTGAACGGCGACTTTCGACTTTTTCCCGAGAATTTCACGATTTCGACGATTATCGTCGAATCTCGTAAATTTCGTCACAACTTCGTTACTTGAGATTTTTACACCATTCAAAATGGATTCATTCCATATATATATGATCCTAACCAAACATATATCATCTAATCTTATACACGATGGTTTTAAACTTGTCCATCAACATATGATAAATTCATGTGTTCTTCATTAGTTCATAATTCTATGATTATGTTTCCACTTGTAACATGGTTTATTAAGGTTTAAGTCCACTAATAGCCATCCTTGTTACTCCTTATGATACATTTTCCACCAATATTCACTTCTCTATCAAGCTACAATTGAAGAGATGAAGAATAATGGTTTAGAGATTCTTTACCATTGATGTTCTTAACTTGATTTTTCTTCTTTTCTTCTTGGATTAGCAAGACACTTCCTATGCTCGCATGATAACTGTTGTTATACGCAAACTCTACTAGCGGTACATGATCATCCCAACTACCTTTGAAATCCATAACGCAAGATCTCAACATATCTTCTAGCGTCTGAATTGTCCTTTCACTCTGCCCATCTGTTTGTGGATGATAAGATGTACTTAACTTCAACTGTGTTCCCATATGTTTTTGTAGACTTCTCCAAAAGTTTGATGTGAATCGTGGATCACGATCTGACACTATCGAAACTGGTATCCCATGTCTTGAAATAATTTCCTTAACATAGAGTTTAGCTAACTGATCTAAGTTAAACTCAACTCTTATTGGCAAAAAGTGAGCCGACTTCGTCAACCGGTCCACTATTACCCAAATAGCATCGTACCCTTTCTGTGTAGTTGGAAGTCCCACCACAAAATCCATCGTGATATGCTCCCACTTCCATTCCGGAATCTCCAATGAATGTAACAAGCCACTTGGTCGTTGATGTTCGGCCTTAACTTTTTGACAAGTTAAGCACCTACTTACATATTCTGCTATCTCCCTCTTCATGTTTGGCCACCAAAAACTCGGTCGAATGTCTTGATACATGTTAGTACTACCAGGATGAATCGAGTACCTTGAACTATGAGTTTCTTGTAATATTTCCTCCTTCAACTCCGTTTCACTTTGAACCCAAATTTTTCCTTCAAATCTTAATAATCCCTCATTATCAAGACTATACTTTATCTCTTTTTCATCTGCTAACCGCTTCTTCATCTGGTCACACTCATCATTTCTGAGTTGTACCTCCTTGACTCTCTACAATGGTAGATTGAATCTCCGTTGTAAACAGTTTCTGACCCGACTCACTTGGTAACTTCACCTCTAACTCCATTCTAGCCATCTCTATTATTAACTCAATTTGAGCCGTTAACATAGACAACTTTTCCCAACCCTTCCTACTTAAGGCGCCTACACTACATTTAGCTTTTCCTCGGTGATACTGAGATATCGCAATCGTAATCCTTTATCAACTCCAGCCATCTCCTCTGTCTCATATTCAAATCTTTTTGTGTGAAGATATATTTTAGACTCTTATGGTCCATGTATATCTCACATTTCTCACCATATAGGTAATGCCTCCATATCTTTTAAGGCAAATACCACCGCTGCCAGTTCCAGATCATGAATAAACTTTCTCATAATCCTTTAACTGCCGTGATGCGTACGCAATGACCTTGTCATGCTGTATGAGCACACAACCTAGTCTTTTATGCAAAACATCGCTATAAACTACAAAATTCCCTGTATTATCGGGTAAAAGATAATACAGGTGCTTCACTCAACCTTTTCTTCAGCCTCAAAAATTGTCTTCACACTTCTCGGTCACACGTGCTTCAATCGCCTCTTCCTTGTCAAGTTAGTCAACGGCGTAGCTATCTTAGAAAAATCTTGATAAATCTTCGATAGTATCCCGCTAACCCTAGGAAACTCCGCACCTCAACATGCGTTTTCGGTTGTTCCCAATTAATCACCGCTTACCTTTTGTTGGAGTCTCTTCAAATTCCATCTCTGATTAAATAACATGTCCTAAAAACTGTATCCTTTCTAGCCAAAATTCATACTTAGTGAATTTTGCATATAACTTCTCCTTCCTTAGTGTCTCCAACACCAACCTTAGGTGTTCAGCGTGATCTTCTGGCATCTTAGAATAGACTAGAATATCATTGATAAACACTACGACGAACTTGTCCAAATATTGTTTGAACACTCTGTTCATCATATCCATAAATGCAGCTGGTGCATTTGTCAACCCAAATGACATCACCAGAAACTTACAATGATTGTAACGAGTCCTGAATGCCGTCTTAGGTACATCCTCTTTCCTAACCTTCAACTGATGATACCCCCCGCTCGCAAATCTATCTTAGAAAAATACTTTGCCCCTTTCAATTGATCAAAAAGATCATCGATCCTGGGCAATGGGTATTTATTCTTTATCGTTAACTTGTTCAACTCTCGGTAGTCGATACAAAGTCTCAATGATCCATCCTTCTTCTTCACAAACAATACCGGCGCTCCCCGCGGCGAAACACTCGGTTGAATGTATTTTCTATCCAATAGTTCTTGTAATTGAACCATCAACTCCTTCATTTCTACTGGCGCCATACAATACGCTGCCCTTGAAACTGGTGTCGCTCCTGGCACAATATCTATTACAAATTCGATCTCCCTATCTGGTGGAAGACCCGGTAATTCGCTTGGAAATACATCCACAAATTCTTTGACTATAGGAATTTGTTCCATCATTGCTCCCACTCTCTGGGTATCAACAACATGGCACAAATAACCTACACATCCCTTCCTCAACAATTTCTTAGTTTGTGTCACGGTAAGACAACACGAACGTTCCGGTGATTTGTTACCGTAAAACACTACATGAGGATGTCTCAACGTTCTAATGTTTACACATTTCTTTTGACAATCTATAATTGCACCATGGTCGAACAACCAATCCATCCCGAGAATTACATCGAATTCTCCCAACTTTATCGATATCAAATCTACCGATAATTTACAACCTTGTATTTCTACACAACAATGCCTATGAATATTTTCAACAGGAATTATTTCTTCATTTGCTACCTTGATATTCAAAGGTATAGGCAATCTTTCGGGAAGTAATCCTAATCGTCTAGCAAAATCACATGCTATGAAAGAACAAGTAGCACCCGAATCAAACAACTCATAAGCATTTATATCGTTGATTGGGATAATACATGCAACTACATCCCCTAATGCAACTGCATCCTGGACCGTCATGTTAAAGGTGCGGGTCATCGGCCTACTCGTCTGAGCCGGACCACTAATAGCTAACTTACCACTATTAGTGCCCTTATTCCCATTCATCCCCTTCTTCGGGCAATTCTTCGCCATGTGATCAGTTGACCCACATACGAAGCATTCATTATTCTTCTTTGGACTTGGACAATTAGGCAAAATGTGCCCCTCCTGTCCACAGTTGTAACACACCGATTTTCCCTTGAGACAGACTCCTAAGTGAGTCTTCCCACAGTTCTTGCACCCTTCCATCCTCTTCTTAGGATCTCCTTGTTTTACCCCGGTATTCCCAGAGTTAAAGGCCTCCCTCTTCTGCCCGTTGCCACTTCCGCTGGCTCCCTCGGTTTTCACTCCCCCATCTACCTTATTCTTGTTCTTCTTCTCTCTATGGTATTGACTTAAAAGCCTCATTACCACCCTCTGCAATTATCGCCTTCACAAGAATGATTCCAAAGGAATTACTTTGAAACACTGATATCCGGCTATAGAGCTAAGGTTTCAAGCCTTGCTCGAATCTCCTCGCCTTCCTCACCTCCGTATCCACCTGATGTGGAGCAAACTTCGCCAGTTCATTGAACTTGGCAGCATATTGGGGAACAGTCATTTCCCCTTGTTTCAGTTCTAAAAACCTCATCTCCATCCTACCCTGCATACTCGTGGGAAAGTAGTTCTCGAAGAAAATCTCCTTGAACCGTGTCCACGTTAGGTTTTCTATTCCAGCCCTAGCCTGGTTTGCCTCCCACCAGAAATTGACCTCTCCCTTCATCATGTAGGTAGCAAAAGAAACCTTTTGCCCCTCTTCGACATTTGAAATAACAAATGCCTTCACAATTTCCTTCACCCAAGTTTGGGCTTCTATAGGGTCCGTAGTTCCTTTGAACTATGATGGACCTACACTCTTTAAATCCTTAAACGTAGTAGCCCGTACTACCGCAGGATTTACAGGTATATTTGCCCCATTTCGATTAAAAACAATTGTTAGTAAGTTAACAAACTCCTGCATCGGGTTAACCGGTCCCCCTTCCGGTTGATTCATGTTCGCTTCTTGATTTCGTTGTCTTCTTCTTGGCGGCATCTTTCTGTTAAAATGAATAACACTTCATTATTACTTTCTTCTGGTTAATTAGTTATTATTCATTGTTAAACAATAACTTAAACTCATTGCACAACATATTCAATAAAAGGCTTATATTGATTTGCTTCTTCCTTGTAGTATAATACTACATCATTCGTCATTACACAGCCTTAGCTGATTACATTACTTACCCGCAATTGCTTTCCAAAAATTGGGATTTACAAAAGACTACCCTTTGATATACAAAAGAGGATTTTATGTCACTACATAGATACAAATTAATGTCTTCTATATATTACAAATTAATATTTTCCTTCCTAGGTTCTTTGTAACCATTACATATGTTTTTTGTCATAATATCAAATAATTACAAAATTCATACTATGCTATTACAAGACAACTACTTGTCCGCCTTAGCGTTCCCTTTATCCTTACTGGATCATTCAGTCCGTTCAGTCTTAGCTGCATTCATATGGTTCAAGCAAGAGTGATCATAACTAGCTCAGCAAGTATAACAATTTCATTTGAACAATGGGTTTGACGCATATGAATCATATATCTTCTATTATAACTGAATCAATAGTTATGAAGTACTATAAATAATTTAACATAGCACTTCTCTTTTCTTTAAAACGTTTAACAATGAACAACATTCGTTAAACCTTGACTTTGGTCCAAGACCTTGAGCATTTCATTCTTTTTTTAAAAAGGACAACACGGCACCAAGTCCGTAAGTCCGGCATTTCTTACGAGCACATCTAGGTGATCAGCTTATAGTACTCTATGTTGTACAACACTACTTCATTAATCGTTTCTACGTTTAAGTTTTGACAACCTCACGTGTCTGTCGTTTGACGACAAAACATTTGTTTATTCATACTCAGTCTTTCTTTGAAATCCATACCAAAACAGTTGGCAAAAGATAACAACATTGATAATATTTTGATAGATTATAAGAAAATCCACAAAACACATTAAGTCTAGCCGAAGGAATTGGCTTCGACTTCGTTATACATCAATGCATAAGATACATGAATCACACAACTTGTCCAAAAAGAACATAGACACGGGTTTAGAACACTTGCCTTTCGTGTCTTCTATAGTTAATTCACTTCTATTTTGTGTCTTTAAGGATTCTACAATACATAATTACATAACATACCACATTAGGTCATAAACAATCAAGTATGGTCATTAATTTATCTTCCCCTTATTCTCAATCTAATCATTCATTAGATTGGTTAACGTTCTTTAAGGTTTATCGTATTACTTTATGTTTACATTCAAATAATCTTTCGTCGACTTTTAATCGTTAAACTTAAGGTTGTAATCATCCGTAATGATGTTACTATAAGTTAATTAAGGTCATAATTCACCTTCAATCGACTTACATTTTTTTTACATTCATTGCTATTCCTTACTCGGCGCCAGCTTCCTATATAAGTCTCGTGCCAATTTGAGTTAAACGTATGGTTCTGTGCAGGTCTTAGCGTTCATGGCGCCATTCTTTATTTACGTGTGTCGTATTGCTGGCCGACTTATCAATGGGTTGGGGTTCGTCTTGGCGTTGCGGCACCAACCTTAGAAGCTTGGGCGGCGCTACGACGCCAGCCCTGCCTCAGAGAGATTTCCAAGTTTTTTTCCACTGCAATCCGCTCATAACTTACTCGTTATAAGTCGGAATTGGCTCGTTTAAAAGCTGTTATCTCACATATCTTGTGTACTACGATTTCATTAGGACATCTTAAATTTTCGAATCAATTAACACTGAATTCACAGTTTAAGTTCTTTATTACGTGTTCGTTAAACGTTCGTGAACGTTTATAGCTCGTTTCTTCGTTTTAAGTCGAAATTTGAACATTCTTGAGTCCGCAACTCTAAAATGCAAAGTTATACTACACGCCATCGAAAACCAAGGTTTCCGAGTTGAACGGCGACTTTTGACTTTCTTTACGAGAATTTCACAATTTCGACGATTATTGTCTAATCTCGTAAATTTCGCCATAACTTCGTTACTTGAGATTTTTACACCATTCAAAATGGATTCATTCCATACATCTATCATCCTAACCAAACATATATAATCTAATCTTATACACGATGGTTTTAAACTTATCCATCAACAACATTGATAAATTCATGTGTTCTTCATTAGTTCATAATTCTATGATTATGATTCCACTTGTAACATGATTTATTAAGGTTTAAGTCCACTAATAACCATCCTTGTTACTACTTATGATACATGCTCCACCAATATTCACTTCTCTATCAAGCTACAATTGAAGAGATTAAGAATAATGGTCTAGATATTCTTTACCTTTGATGCTCTTAACTTGATTCTTCTTCTTTTCTTCTTGGATTAGCAAGACACTTCTCACTTCTCTCTCAATATAAGCTTCTTATTTATAGGATTTACAAAGTGAGTGCAATTTGGTTAAAAAACCCCACCTCCTTACTATTCATTTCATGCCCACCAAAAATCCTATCCTTTGCTTGGCCATCAAGGTGGCCGGTCATGACTCATCATGGGGGGCCCACATAGGTAGCCCCATGGGTTTTTCTCACCCGGTGACCCATCGGTTCGATCCACGAGTCCAGTTCTTGGTTCGGGCTTGGGTTTAATTAACTTTGGGCCTAACGTTGGGTTTGCATTACTTAGCTTTTGGCCTTAACAAGATTTCACTTGGGCTTACCCAATTCATACACAAATCCTATTAGTCCATTACAATTGGCTAAAGCTTTTAACGTATAATCCTCGTTAGACCTGGCAAACGGGCCCAAAGTCATGGGCGGTCCGCCACCAAAAACCCTAAGCTTTGGTCGCATTTTTTAGCCCACAAAACTTCGGGCCATTTTGGCCCCTAAGACGATACGCGCCTTGCCCTTAAGTGCCTATGCATTTTTATTGTTTATATTTTTTTAAAATAAAATGTTACTACTTGTGGGTTGTGAGGCTTGAACACAAGACTTGTAAGTAAATAAATAAGAGTTCAAACCAACTGAGCTACAACAACTATTTGTTTTTAATGCAATCTTCAATATATTTTAACTATAATTGAAAACTATAATTAAGATATGTAGTTAATGTAAGTAATTAATTAATAATACTAATTTATAATACTATTAAAATTTTAATTGATTGAGATATGTAGTTAACGTAGGTAATTAATTAATCGTGTTTGTTTGTATTATTGTTTATTATTAATTATTTTATTATTTTTAAATTAAGAAATTTTCTGGTGTAGCAAATAGTTTCAAAAAAAAAAAAATTAAAGGCCCACCACGGGCCACGGGCCTCATGTTTCCAGCCCACCAAAACCCGAGCCTTTTTGGCCCGGCCCGCCCGTTTGCCAGGTCTAATCCTCGTATTCTTCGTGTATACTAGTTCGTATAATCATTCATCATATATGTTATGTCATCTTTCGTATATAATAGTACAATACCTCGCATCATACTCGTATTCATTGCCTCGTATAATACTTTCTTATTATACGATCATCATTTATTCAAATCTTTACTTTCCTTAACATTCTTGAACTTAGTACGCAGGCGAAAAACTGCGTTTGTTATAACTGAATTATTATTGGGTAAAATGCAAATGTGACCACTGAACTTTAGGGGTTTTTGGTATTGAGCCCTTTTCTTTTGGTCAACGCATTTTGAGCCCTTTTCTATTAAAAAATTTGGACTTCGAGCCCCTGTTGCCAAATATGTGTTGACTTGTTCACGTGGCGCCTACGTGGCACACGTGGCATATCTGACGTGGGTTTTTTTATTTTTATTTTACATGTGGCATATATGACGTGGCGCATATTGAATTTTAACCCAAAAATTTGTTGCTGCTAAGATTCGATCTCCAGATCTCCAACTCAAATTTCAATCCAATTAACCACCCAAGCTACACAAGTTAGCTATTATATTTTCGCAAGGATTATACTTTATAAGGGTTAAATGCAAAGTCGACCACTGAACTTTTCTGATATTTGGGTATTGAGCCCCTTTCTTCCGGTCAACGCAAAATGAGCCCTTTTCTAGTCAAAAATTTGGACTTTGAACCCCGAGGCGCCACATGTGCGTTGACCTGATGATGTGGCACACGTGGCACTTACGTGGCACACGCCACCAGGTATGACGTGGTATTTAATATTAAAATTTGACACTTATCCGATGGCGTGGCATGTCTTTTAAATTTTTCCCAAAACTTGCCTCTCCAAAGACTCGAACCTGTGACCTAACGTTTGGAATTTTGATCGTTTGACCGCTGGAGCAACATGAGTCAATTGTTAATATGTTGCAAGGATTAATATTTATATCAAAACATGAGATTTCCCCCATATATTTTTTTCTTCTCTTTCACTACATATACTACAATAATAATAATAATAATAATAATAATAACAATAATAATAATAATAATATTAATAATAATAATAAAAATAATAATATTAATAATAATAATAATAATAGTACCAATAACAATAATAATAATAACAATAACAATAACAAGAATAATAATAATAATAATAATATACCTTTCTTTTGATTCCAAAGGTGCCCCTCTGGCGATATTTGAAAGAATATACATGAGTACACGACATCCGGCAAAGTCATTGTAGTTGTTTAGGAATCTCCAAATTCCATTCAATTCCTCGAGTTTCTATCACTAGAAAACTACTCACAAGATTAACCTTAAGAGGCCTACTAATTACCCAAAAAGAGTAATTATTATCAAGTAAGCAAAAATGATTAGTTGTTATGGATGATACAAAGCACGATTCAATTGCATAATAGATACCATCTCCTTTCCAAAATTAGAAATATATAGTTTGACTATTTGAAGTCAATTTGCAAAATCTTATAATGTAAAATTGATATAATCCATAACTTTTAAAAACAACAAATATGACAATTAGTAACACTTTTAGTTAGTTTATAGCAATTACAATTGTTCATAATAAAGTATAAGAATTTCATACTAGTTTTGAATTTTAAGATTTCACGAATCGATTAAAAAAAAAAATTCGGAACTGAGGGAGTAAATTTTAACACTCTTATAGTTGACTTACAAATGATTTTAGAATGTCAAATCACTACACTTTGTGTTGCTAGGACCACAAAATACAATTCCAAATAGACATATATTCCATCTGTTCAAACTGATGCGTCTCATTTGTCATTTGACAATTAATTTTGTTCCATAAAAGAATCCTACTTTTATTCATGGTAGTATGAAATGATAATAATAATAATAATAATAATACTTATAATAATAATAAAAATAAAATAAAAATTATAATAATAATTATTATTATAATAATAATAGTAATAATAATAATTATAATAATTATTATTATTATTATAATAAAATAAAAATAATAATTATAAAATAATAATTATAATAATTATTATTATTATAATAGTAATAGTAATAATAATAATTATAATAGTAATAATAATAATTCATAATAATAATAATAGTAATTATAATATTAATAATAATAATAATAATAATAATACTTATAATAATAAAATAATAATAATAATTATAATAATAATAATTATTATAATAATAGTAATAGTAATAATAATAATAATAATAATAATTATTATTATTATTATAATAAAAATAAAAATAATAATTATAATAATAATAATTATTATTATTATTATATTTTTATTATTAACGCTAGAACTTCACTCATGGCTGTATTTAGAGAGAGAAAGGAGGAATGAAAATGGAGTGCAACATGTCTTTGTTTTGGAAGATGATGAATCTTGGGAGGGAGGAAGAGAGGGTAGAGGTTGAGCTCAGTTGAGGTTTTCCATGTGGTTGATCAAACTGAAAATGAAATGTTTTCATATAATGATTAGTTTTTGCAAATTTTTAATAGCTAACATGTGGTGCTCTAGTGGTTAGATACTTAAAGTTTCACACATGAGGTTGCAAGTTCAAACCTTGGAAGAGAGAAATTTTTAGAAAAAATTCTAAAGAAGCCACATCACATCTGTCACGTGTCAAATTAAAATATAAAATATCGCGTCAGATGTGCCACATAGGTGCCATGTGTGCCATGTCAGCAGGTCAACGCATATGTGGCGTCTGGGGGTTCAAAGCCCAAATTTTTGAATAGAAAGGGGCTCAGTTTGCGTTGACCGGAAGAAAGGGGCTCAAAATTCAAATATTAGAAAAGTTCAGTGATCGACTTTGCATTTAACCCTACTTTATAACCGAACAAAGAATTTCTCCCAAATTAAATAATAATAATTATACTAATAATAATAATTATTATTATTATTACAATAACCACTAATAATAAAATAAAATAAAATAATATAATAAAATAATAATAATAACAATTTTGGGAAATGAGACTTAACAAATCTGAAGAAGATGAGGAAGACTATAATTATTCCTATAAGTTTTTGTTCTCTTTCCGCCATTAACGTAAACGAGCTACTCCGACTAAACCTCTGATTTTCGCGCCTCCTCGGCTGTAACAACACCACCGTCTGCCTCCTACTTCTTCTCCCCTTTGCCTCACCACCTACTCTACTCCACCACTTCTCCACTGCTCCTCCGATCGCACTCACTTCATCTACCTCCTGGTCTTTGTTCCTCCGCCCTCTATCTCCAAATTTCTGTGGTTCTCCAACTTCCACTCCACGGTAACTTCACCAACAGAGTTACAGTGGGTTTGGATCTGGCGCGATTCTTTGTGAGAGATCCGAGATGGAGTTCTTCACCTTTTACTTTAATTTATTGTCTTTTGAGTTTGATTATGATTATTATTCTTTAGGATTTTACTTAGTATTTTTTGGTTTAATTTACATTATCAGTACATGGTTTGATCATTGCTCATTCAGGTTCATTTGATTTATATTATTATTATTATTGTTTATTAATTTAAAAATACTTAATAGTACAGTAACAAGAACGTATTTATTATTAGCAGATCTGAAGAAGACTTAGCAGATTTAAAAATACTTAATAGTACTTAATAGTACAGTAACATTAACGTAAACGAGACTTAGCAGATCTGAAAAAGACTCATTTCTCAAAATTGCTATTATTATTTTATTATTTTTTTATTATATTTTTTTATTTTTTATTTTATTTTTTATTTTATTTTTATTTTATTATTATTGTGATTATTATTATTATTATTATTATTATTATTATTATTATTATTATTATTAGTATAATTATTATTATTTAATTTGGGGGAAATTCTTTGTTCGGTTATAAAGTATAATCCTTGCGAAAATATAACAGCTAACTTGTGTAGCTTGGGTGGTCAATTGGATTGAAATTTGAGTGGGAGGTCTGGAGATCCAATCTTAGCAACAACAAATTTTTGGGTTAAAATTCAATATGCGCCACGTCATATATGCCACATGTAAACTAAAAATAAAAAAACTCACGTCAGATATGCCACGTGTGCCACGTGAGCAAGTCAACGCATATCTGACAACAGGGGCTCGAAGTCCAAATTTTTTAATAGAAAAGGGCTCAAAATGCATTGTTGACCAAAAGAAAAGGGCTCAATACCCAAAAACCTCTAAAGTTCAGTGGTCACATTTGCATTTTACCCAATTATTATTACATAATCCATCTTTCCTTATCATTCTATCATTACGTATTTTCCGGAAGTTCAAAAATAATTCCCAAGCAGAAATGGATGTATAGTGTTTTTCGGAGAATTTTTCGGAAAGCTTTTATTTTCGTCTTGAAAATTCAAACACCTTAATTCTCTCACGTAGCCAGAATGCTACGACATTATGCCACTTTTAGGTTATAGAACAACCTTCATCTTGCTTACTCGTTATAAATAAAATATATTATGATTTTATTCATTATTTAATCAAATAAAATTATTTTACAAGTAATCCAATTTTCTCAGTCATTACACAATAAGGTTTTAAGAACTCAATCAATCCTTCTCTTGCTCCTATTCTACATTATCATCCTCTTTTTGTTCCTCAATAATAGTTATTACTTCCTCCATCTCACAATTATTGCAACACACTTTTTTGCACAAATTTTAAGAAACTTTCAAAATCCCAGTTGGTTTTCTAATTGGTTATTGGTCCCTATAAAATGTGTGGTTAAGAGTACTCCAAGAATGTGAACCACAAAATTTTTATTTAGTAGAGGGACGCACTATATAATTAAATGATAAAGTTTATATGCCTATAGTAAATTTGTCATTAAACTTTACAAAAGTTACTCAAAAAGGAGGTGTTGCAATTTTTTGGGACTTCTACAAAGTTGTGTGTTACAATAATTATGGGACAGGAAGTAATACTTTTTGACAAGTTATTATGTACATATACATATTTATTATTATTATTTGATAAGTTAATATGTAAATATACATTTTATTTGTTTTTATTATTATTACACCATCTATCCCACAAAAAGAGTTCCATTTTTGATTTTATTACTATTATTATAATTACTCCTGTTGCACCGTTATTACGCCTTTATTTTCCCATTACGCCGTTATTTCTTCTCATTAAAGCGAAACTGTGACTATACACGGCCTTTACATTAATAATGCTTGAAAATACGATTCGTGTCTCATTATCAAAGAAATAACTAAAGAAACAAACTGATACACCGATATTCAAGTAACACGGTCGTTTCTTTGAATCATGACACTATTAGATCCCAAAACACGATGTAGTTAACATTAACTCTTAAAGGCGCTGTAAGGTAAGTCATCAAATCACGAATACCAGAACCCCCCATAGAAAATGAGGGTTGTGCACTTGTGCCTCCATATTATTGCCATAAAATTAGGCGGTCAATATTGTCATAGCAAAAATGATGTTGTTAGAGCAAAATATACATTTAGTGACACTTTTATAGCTGTTCTAGTGACACTTAAAACTTCAAGCAACACTTATTGCAAATAAAACAACATTTTTGCTCTGGAAATATTAATCGCCTAAAATTTCTATTAAACATATTATCCTAGATTGCAAAATACCCTCAGAGATTTCTAAAAGGGGTCATAACATTCTTGAAATCCTGCAGAACCTTTTAAAGATAAAGGATAATGTCATCTGCCTTACAGCACACCACCACCTAAAAAATCTACCTTCTTCCCATATTAATCAATAATCATCGGAAGAATACCGACCAATGAAGTGAAAAAGAGAAGGTTCTATGAATTCAAGATATCAGATATGACTTTCTTGAAGTCTTGATTATTTGCTATGCTCCAAAGCTCTGACATTCTCTGGAAAATATCCGTTCTTGATTATTGTTAGACTGCGTAGCAGTGTTACCTAAAACAATCTGTAAGTCTAGAAAAACACTACTTTGTATGGATTCCTGATGAATAGGTTCTAGTTTTGGGAGTGTTCATATGGAAACCGAAAACACTAATACCTAGATTCATGTCTGGAACACCAAGAATCCTTATTTGACAAGAGAAAAGACATTAGTTATTTGGAATTTGAAAATTATTAAAAATAAATAAATTAAATTAAATTCCTCATTGTCGTTCACATTATGAGACAGTAAGCTTGGGAGGGGCATAGCATTCATGAGAATAATGTACGACTTTCCATAATTGTCCAAGTGTAAGTTAGATAAATTACAAGTATGGTCCTGGATTCCCTTCTCCACAGGATCCCATTTTCGAATTTCTTTAGTGGGTTTGCCACAGGATGTAGTCTTTCGTTGGGCATGTCAATTAATTTCCTCAGCTTCATGATTATTTTCATTTTTTTCAGTTTGCATATAAACCTTTTCTACATATTTTCAGAGGGGTGTGATTGTGAGGGTGTTAATTACCTTAATATTTCACTGGCCTTTATACACTTCTGATGAACCAAGAATTCTAATTGTAACAAATAGTTAACAACACTGGGATATCCCTTCCTACACCAGAGAACACCTTTCTACTTTCTTCCTGTTTGCCGCCTACAATTTTTTAATCCATAATTACATTTAAACCTTAAATTCCAAGATTATGAACTACTTTAACTTAGTACAAGGGATCTTTCTCCTTTTCTCTTCGTTTCAGTATAATAGAAAGGCTTGATTGATGATAATAATATCTAGTCATTATGAGCCAGTTCTTCTAGAAAAGATTCCAATGTCAAATGACTGATGAATAACAAAAACATTCATTAGTTTATGAAAATAAGGCTCCTCAATTTCTTAGATTGATGCTCATTGTGAGTTGATGTTTGAAAAAGAAACTACACCTCTGAGTGCCATAACAACTCCAGTGTTCTAAAAGTCGGCCTAGTCGGCTCGCCGAGTCGACTAGGCCCTAGTCAGTTGATTTAGTCGCTGGCCGACTTAGTCGGCCTCAAGTCGGCGACTAGTCAAAAAAGTCGGGGCAAATCGGACGACGACGAGCCTCGACTCCTTCTCGCCTGACTGACGACGACGCTTCGACCGACTCACTTCGACGACGACGACTCCTGACCGACGACGACGCTTCGACGGACGACGACGAGCCTCGACTCCTTCTCACCGACGACTACGCCATCGTCACGACTACTACTATCGCTTGCCTCGACTGACCACGACTACGCCGTCACCACTACTGTCGCCTTGACTTCTTCCGATATAAGGTAATTGATATAAGGCTTATACTTAACACTTAACAGTTTCTCTAATTTTTTTTTTGTAAACAATTTACAATTTTATTTGGTTTTAGTTAATTAGTTCCTTAGTGGGCATTAAAGAAAAGGTTGGATAAATTAGAATTTGTTAATTTTTTAGTTAATTGTAATATTTCATTTTAATTTTAAATTGTTTCAACTTCAATTATAAATTAAATTATTAAAATCAATTGGGGTTTGGAGAAATGACCGATTTTATATTTTTATGCATAGGTATAATAACACTATTGAAAGGGCAAAGAAATTCACTATATTTCATTTGGTTAATTTGTTTTCATGTTTTGAACTTAGAAATGTCGAACTATTTGGTTTTACTTAGTTTCCATGTTTTTATTTGATGATTTGTGTTACTTATGTTATTCTACTTATTCAAAACTTATGAAGGAGGAAGGAGAATATATATATTTTTTAAAAAAATTGAAAATCCGACTAGCCGATTAATCCCCTAGTCGCTAGTCGGTAGCCAACCGACATGGGACCGACTAGCGACTTTTAGAACACTGAACAACTCTACTATGTGAAACCTTTAGCATTACAATAGAAAGAAGCTGCTGTAGTGCAGAGTTGTCATGGTAATTGTCCCAAAAATACCATAAAAAGCACATCATGTATAAAAACCACATGAATTAATTTTACTTTTATCATCTTTCCGGTTTCCATTATGACGCCAAAAAACAATCAATCCCATGACTCAGAAAACTGTTTCCACAGTTAAAAGTCTTTAAGCCTTTTGCACTATCTGCTTCTTTTAGTAAAAGAAGCAAAGGAATTTGCTCTTTGATATAGTACATCTGTGAAGTGGAAGTAGGAAAGGATGTGAAATGTACTTCTTCATCAGAAACATTGCTAGGGGCCCATAGAAGGATTTCAATTTGCTGTCCAAAGTCCAAACACAGCATATGAGAAAGGTAGATACAAAACTGTGTGCATACAATTGATTCCTAGAGAATCATTAGCACGACTTCACTGAAAAATGTAATGAGAAACACTTTCTCTTGATAGAAATTTGATCAGAAACACTTTCTCTTGATAGAAATTTGATCAAGTAATTAAAAGATTTCATACCTTCTTGCTGCGTCAGCCAATATTGAACGTGCCTCAAAATATAACATGATGGTGATGCAGGAACATGAACTAAGAGTTATGTATATTTGACCTAATCAATAGATACGAGCACAATTATTTTCATAGCTATTTTTTAACAGTTGGCTAGCAATGCCTAAACAATCCTCCTCCATTATTTTCATGCATTTTTATTACCCCAACTAGTTTGGGATAAAAGGCAAATTTGAGTTGAGAAATGATAAGAATACAAGGCTGTGTTTAATAAGCCCCAATCACCCCGTATATATAAAAAACAATAATTAAAATGAAAAAATGACATGTTAAACTACAGCATAGACACTAAACTGTATAACTAGAACTTACAAACTAAAACTAATACTACTCCAAAGAAGAAGCACGGGAATGGCTGATAATGAAGCACACCACACAGCATACAATATTTCCCAAATCCTATGGGACTCCTCTACATTGGGGAGGAATATGACACAGAACAAACCAGGATAGATTCATTAACATCCTCAAGCAATGATCGAAAAAGCGATTGAGGCATGCGCCTCGTGGCGAGGCGGGAGTAAATTGTTGCGAGGCTTACGCCTCACAGAGAAATCGAAAGGCTCGGCTTTATTCAGTTGAGGCTTACGCCTCATAGCCTTGTGCCTCGAGGCGTATCAAGGCTTACGCCTTTGACTTCAGTTCTTCTTCTTGGTGACAGGTTCATGACAAGTTCAGTTCTTCTTCTTCTCTTTCTCCCTCTTCATCTCTCTCTGTTTCTTCTTCTTCTCTTTCTCTCTCTTCGTCTCTGTTTCTTCTTCTTCTCCTTCTCTCTCTTCGTCTCTCTGTTTCTTCTTCTTCTTCTCTTTCTCTCTCTTCGTCTCTCTATTTTTGGAAAAGGAAAGTAGTATCAAATCGAATAGAGTAAATATCTTATGGATAATTACAGTTAGGTACCCCATAGTCTTTATAAGTTTTTAGTTTAGTCCCAAAAGTTTTCTTAAATTTCAAAAGAGCCCCTAAATTTTACATATCAGCCCCTATAGTTTCATTTTCTTTCATTTCAGCCCCTGAAGTTTCAGAAGTTTCAGTTCTGCCCATATTTCTTTATATTTCCTGCACTCAAGTCCCTAGAGCCAAAAAAAACATTTCTTGTGTTGATAACTCAACGAGTGTTGATAACTAAATCTTTTTCTCTAAATTATTCATCACCACAAAATTTGTATATATTCAATATTTATCAATAACATATATTTTCAAATCGAGCTTTACGCTTCGCCTCGTCTGGAGAAAAACGCTTCGTACCGCTTTTAACTTTTTCGAACATTGTCCTCAAGTTCCAATATCTTGGTAATGTAAATGGTAAGTGTACAGGAAGAGAGTTGTGAAATTAAAAAGCACAAAAATAAAAGTGATCCAATTCATTCTATTTACAGAAATTAGCCACAGAGAAAGAAAAAAACCTCTAAATCAACTGAGAACACACACAAACCCCCTTTTGTAAAGATATTAACCCGCAGTGTTTGCTCCCACAAAAGATTGTAAAATTTTCCATATCCAAGGGGACCCAACCAGTCACCAAAGACGCTTCAAATAGGTAACCACCTTGAAAACCACAAACCATGTTAAATGAGTAACTACCAAATCTCTTAATGAAAAAGTCATCATGCCAAGGCAATTGAATGTTCCCATTTACATCCCAGATAACGACTCAATTCAGCATTGTCACAATTGCATTATACGGTGTCAACTACATCCTCTCCATTCCCTATAGTTTCTGTCAAGAAGGCTGAAGGCCAACAAATTAGTAAATAAACAAACTGGGTAAAGTTTCACTCAATCCCCTGCAAGCGAGGTGCAAAAATCTATCAGACTTTCACCTCGAAAGTAGAGATCATTTCTAAAGCATCAAAGATTTTCTAAAGTGAATGAACATACAAAGGCTTCCCAAAATTAATGAAGCTAAAATCTATTGAGTTATGATCTTTTTGAGTGGCTAGGATACAATTTCCTCTTAACTCAATATATAGATCCAAATTACTGTTGTAAAGTTGAGGCCAATACTTCGCATCAGAATAGAAATGGACAAGTACACTACTCTCAAAACTAACAATGTTATTTTCCATCAGCACCTCCTTTAATAGTATCTTATAGTAAATGGAACCACCACTAGATTTTCACCTTTCCAGGTCTAAATTTCCTACTCAAACAAAACATAATCAGGAGGGCTATTATCAAAACATATATCATCCCAAAATAATAAAACAACAAAAAACCATCATGTCTGACCTTAAAGATCATTTACCAAATGCAATATCCATGGAAACTCACAACCACATAAAGTGACTCCCACCAATTCCTGCACTCTTCGTATGTGGCGCAAGCCTTTCTTCATAAGTGGTCATGTTCCTTGGGTAGTCGGCAATGATTTTACCTCCAAAGGAGTTGCAAGTACAAGGCTCTATCCCTCAGAAAATGACCCTTTTTCAAGGGTAAAATCCATGGAAACCCACAACAGCATATCAAATAACTCCCATCATTCCTCCACTTACCATATTTGGCTGCAATGCCTTCCCCCTCAGTGCTCATTTTTTCCTCTAGTCTCCTGAAATGAATTGACCTCCAAATCATTCTAATTTTAATGCTCTGCCCTTTAGTTTGGAATGACCTTTCTCGGAATGCAGTCACAGACCTACCAAAATCTCTAAAATATCTCCCCATATGAATAAGTCTTGTCTTTGAAATGAGTTGAGGCTTCAACCAACAGTCCAGTTTAAACACAAATGTGAAGCAAATGCAATTAAGAGTAATCAAGTTCCATGCCACTTGATTCTTCCCAATCGACATGGCAAAGACAGAAGTTACAAAAATACTGCGAGAATATTGTTTGAACACTCGCAAGGAACCCGTATTTAGAACCTATTCTCCCAAGAACCAAAATGTCCTTGTGTTAGAATTAATGGAAATATTGTGGTCAATCACCTCAAAACATGGTAAAAGAAGAATATTTATAACAAGAAGAGGCTTCCACTGACCCACAATTTATCTTTTAAAGAACAACACATCATATCACTGTGATGAATATCTAAGACTTGAAAAGGGCAAGAAAACATAATTGACTCAACTATGAAACTTCACTGCTTAACATGCTCGCAATCATGTACTTTCGCAAAGTAACCCATCCATGTTGACTCTCTGTCATCTAGAAACTGCTTTCCTTTGAAACTTTGACAGATAAACAGATGGTACAAACAAATTATAAATGAATTTTGATCACAGCCTCTTCAATTTACTCCAGTAGCATTCTAGAGATTATGTATGCATATAATAGCAAATAGAACATATTATGGAGTTCAGCAGACTTATTTGCATGCAGTGATTTATGACCTCATAAAAGTTAAAAATCTGCTAGAGTAAACATAAGGTAATCTATTCCACAAAACAAACTAATAACAAAGTATCACTAACTAGAGGGGTTCACTTAAACTTACTGAGCATCTTCTGCGAAGTTAAAAAAAGGATCACTATACTTCTTTGTCGGAAAGTTGGCCACAACAAGGGGCTCAAGTCGATGCAAACCCCTTTCCAGCTGTACCACGCAAAAGTCAACCATCATACTTGGTTAAAATGGAAAAAGTGATTTATAAATAAAAAAACAAAAGTAATATCAAATACTATAATAAAAAGAGGGTAAAGAATTAAGTCAATCTCAAGTACAAACGAACAAAACGTCAAAATGAAAGCAACCCATAAGAAAAAAATGAAAAAGAAAATCTGCACAAATTTGGCATTGCTAGTAGCCTAGTTACCTACTACAAGTTGGTTTTAGGGGTACAGGCAAATAGAACGTGAAGAAATGGACAAAAAAAAAGTATAAGCATAAAGTAGTGGCAAAATTTTATTTATTTATTTTGATATTCTGAGATTAGAGAAACTAATTTTGATAACCAGGTTAACAAAATTTCAATACAATAGTATACAAATTGTGAGAATTTTTTAAGATTTCCTTGAAAAATGTAACCAGAACATTTGTGCACACACAAGCATACATACATGTGATAACAATATATTTTGTTACACTAGAGTTCGCAACTTGAATAGTACACTCAGTTTTCACGTTTTTATTACTAAATTTTGGTGACACCTTTACAGGTAATAACTAACACATACCAAATAACCAAACCAATCTAATTACATCCAATTAGGATGTAATTTAATTGACCAAATGCAAACAAGCACAGAAAAAACAGAGAGAACAGATATATAAATAACTGTTGAATAATAATTCGGAACTGAATGCATTGAAATAGAGCTTACAATACTTAGATCAGATCTAGACGATATATGAAAGGAGCGCCTCGACGCATTCAATTGAATTCGAGCACAAATGAGCCTGGTGCATACAAATACAATAAACATGGTACTCACAGCAAATCCAATCACTGTCATAACCAAATTTATCCCTGAAGATATCATCTTTTTTGGCTAAATGATGTAATTTCAAACAAACCCAATTCAATTCAGTTGCTATTTCCTTCCAAGGTTAAGAACCAAAGAATTGAAAATTGAGTTTCAATTCTAGTTATGTTCATAGCTGAAAAATAAAAACGCAATTATACTCTGTACTAGCTCACATCATCAATTCAATCCACACTTCCAAAAACCCACAAACTGTAACAACAAGACTCATCACAAACTGTAACAACAAGACTCATCATGGGTCTCTCTATCTATAAAATTCAAAACAACAACAATCCCTCTAAAATTGTCTGTTTTTCCTCAAGAAACTGTCTCTAGCCATGGATATAGGTGTATGCATATACTTTGTCTACAATTTAGGTGTCGTACAGATCAGGGAATGTGAAATTGTTGGATTTTTTTTGTGGGGTTCATCTATAGAAGGCATGATGATGGGATTAGGGGGAGATACAGTGTGAAGAACCCCATTTGGAGAATGAGCCAAATAGAGAAAGAAACGAGTATGATCAGTAGATTGAGAAAGACATAGTGTGACTGAGAGGGTAGTGAGAGAGATCTGAGATCCAAAATTATCTATGCAACTATGCGAAGAAAGTGGGAGTCTTAAGCATGAATTTAACTTCGGCTGCGTGATGGACCTGGAAGCTCTATCAGGACTAAAACAGACCCAAATGGGCTAAAACCCTTGTCTCGTGAATCGTGATACCGGGCGCAAAAGTAGGAAAGTATTATTTCTCAAAAAAGTCTCGTTTGCAATATATATTGAAAATATTAGGCGTAAGAAATTAGCAAAATAAATAAATTGTTATAAATAGTTATAATATGGATGTCCATTCATTTTCTATAACTTACATAACCTACATACATCAATGAAATTTATTCATTCTCCCTATTTAAGTTTATTATTTGTGTAATTTATAAATTGAGAACTTACTATCCATATATATTGGTTGTCTTGAAGAATAATAGAAAATCTCACTTTATATAATCTTCTTACGCTCTCTCTAAAATTATAATACGTTATCAGCACGATTGGTTTCAATTTCGTTTTGAAGATATTTGTTTTGAAGGAGAAGGTATATATATATGTATCATCATCATCATTTTGTGCACGTAATTGTAAGCAGTAGTCTTTTACTTATCATCATTTTGTCCATTACTTATCAGTTTACATCTATACTATATAAATAAGCAGTAGCCTTTTAAATATTACTAGTATACTTGATATTATCTCCACACAATTTGAGCTTATTTGTGCATTAACACAAAGACCTTCATACTGCATGTCTTTTCCTTAGTATACATGTACATCACTATATATATAAGCAACATACTGCATACTGCATATACATACATATATATAATTATTTAATTGAATTTGAGTAACTTAAGTATAAAATTAAAATAATTGAACTTTAATAACATTTCCTGATAATACATAGTATCATTCAAATCTTGACTAACAAAAATCATTTTATACATGGGAGAATCCATATATCGATTCTGCAGATCCATGCATCAAATTCGCAGTATGTTTTATAATTATGGAGATAAAAGTTTTGACAAAGGTATTCCTATCTACAATTTGTTTTGACCCGATAACAATATAAACTTTAGTTTTGTTAATAAATTATATATATATATATATATAGGTTGTTCATGTATATAGATTATCACATGCAAATTGATTTCAAATGCACGCTCACCATATCCCCATCACCATGCATGTTCACGTTAGTAAGCCCCAGATGCTTCCATTAAATAAAAATATATAGTATGCTTATATAATTTTTATAACACGCACATGTGGATAGTTATAATAAATTAAATTTCTAATAATTTTGATATTTTTGTATGAAGTTACAAATGACAAATCTTGCTAAACTCGAATTTGTGGCTCTTGACATTACTTTGGAAAGAATTATTTATCATGGGTGTTAGATGTCAAATTCATCTAGATGCAAAAAAGGTCTTGGTGATACTATCAAAGAAGGAAACAAAACATCTAGTCAAGATAAGGCCAAAGCAATGATATTTCTTCGTCATCACCTCCACGAGGGACTTAAAATTGAATATTTGATCATTAAAGATCCACTTATCCTTTGGAACAATCTAAAGGAAAGATACGACCACCGTAAAAAGCGTAATACTTCCTAAAGCTCGTTATGATTGGATGCATCTAAGATTACAAGATTTTAAATCAGAAGTGATTATAACTCACTATGTTTAGAATCGATTCTAAATTACAATTATGTGGAGAAAAGATCATTTGATGCAGATATGTTAGAAAAAACATTCTCCACCTTTCACGCATCTAATATGCTCCTGCAGCAGTTAATATCGTGAAAAGGGCTTTAAGAAATACTACGAATCGATTTCACGCCTCCTTGTGGTAAAAGCAAAACAATGAACTATTGATGAAAAATCATGAGGCCCGATCCAATCGGATCTCGCTCCATTCCTCGCAGTGAATGCCGTAACATATAATGGAAAAAAGCGAGAGTCACGCCAGTAGTCGTGGGCGTGGTTATGGGCGTGACGTGGGCGTGGGCGTGGTCGAAATAATCATCGTGGTGGTCATTTCTCAAACACATATACCCACCCGTAAGCGAGAATATAAGGATGGAAAACGCGAAAAAGTGATAAAGATAAAAATACCATAGAGAATTTGTGTTATCGTTGTGGAGGTAAAGGCCATTGGTCTCGTGCACTGTCGTACACATTAAAACATCTTGTTGAGCTCTATCAACAATCATTAAAAGATAAAGAGAAGAAGATAGAGACAAATTTTGCTAGTGAGGATGGAAAAGATGAAACAAATCTTGATTCGGAAATGATGATTTTAATTATGGTTGTGTGGATACCACTCATCTAGATGTTAATGATTTTTCTCAAATCTCGAAGAAAAAATTGACTTCTTGTTTGGTGATGAGAGTGTCCAAATATAAAATTTTAAATGATGCTTTGATGTTATTAGACTTTATTTTAAGCATTAATAAAATTCTAATTATTATGTTTTTATCATGTTTAACTGCTTCCTTATGATTTGTTATATATGGGATATTTTATTAATCTAATTATGTATTTCTTATTTTCATTGAATAACATAGATACTCTCTTGATTCGATTTGCAATGAATGGCGAGATATATGTCTCAGCAGACAGATACCACTACGCACACTTATATTACGTAATAAGAAATATTTTCTTCTTTCATAATGCAAAAGGCCAATGTTAGTACGATATCGGGTAGTGCAAAATTGATAGAAGGCTCCTGAAGAGCTAACATTTTCTTGCCTGGAGGAACAAAATTTGAAATTGATGAAGCATTATACTCTCCTGTGTCTCAAAGAAATTTATTGAGTTTTAAGGATATCCGCCGAAATGGGTATCATATTGAGACAACATGTGAAGGAAAAATTGAGTATCTTCACATTACGAGTATAATCTCGGGTAATAAAAGTGTATTAGAAAAATTACCAGCTTTTTCCTCTGGTTTGTACTACACGAGAATTAGAACAATTGAAACAAATATGGTTGTTAATAAAAAGCTAACGAATCACAATAACTTTGTTGTTTGGCATGAACGGTTAGGACATCATGGGTCGATAATGATGCGAAGAATAATTGAGAATTCATGTGGACATCCATTGGAGAACCAGCAGATTCTTCAATCGAATGATTTCCCATGTCTTTGCTTGTTTTCAAGGCAAGTTAATTGTTCGGCCATCAATGGCCAAGATAGGGACCTAATCCCTTACTTTTCTGGAATGAATACAAGGTGATATATGTGGACCAATTCATCCACCATGTGGACCTTTTAGATATTTTATAGTTTTAATTGATGCATCAACAAGGTGGTCACATGTATCTCTATTATCAACTTGCAACCTGGCGTTTGCGAGGTTACTTGCTCAATTAATCAGATTACGAGCACATTTTCCAGATTATCCCATCAAGAAAATTCGTATTGACAATGCTGGTGAATTTACTTCCCAAACTTTCAATGATTATCAGATGTCTATTGGGATAAGTGTTGAACATCCTCAGAAGACATGTTCACACGCAAAAATGGCCTTGCAGAATCATTGATTAAGCGTCTTCAATTGATTGCAAGACCATTACGATGAGATCAAAACTTCCAATTTACGCTTGGGGTCATGCTATTTTACATGCAACACACTAATTCACATCGCATCAAAAAGTTATCATAAGTACTCCCCTTTACAATTGGTTTTTGGTCGAACCAAATATTTCTCATCTAAGAATTTTTGGTTGTGCTGTATATGTTCCAATTCCTCCACCACAACGTACTAAGATGGGACCTCAAAGGAGGTTAGGAATATATGTTGGATATGAATCCCCATCTATAATTAAATATTTAGAACCATCAATAGGGGATTTATTTACAGCTAGATTCGCTGATTGTCATTTTGATGAATCAGTCTTCCCAACATTAGGGGGAGAAAATAGGCAGCTGGAAAAAGAGATAAGCTGGAATGAATTATCATTGTCTCATTTTGATCCTCAGACAAAACAATGTGAACTAGAAGTTCGAAGATAATTCATTTACAAAGTTTAGCAAATCAATCGCGGACGCATTTTCTGACCCAAAGAGTGTAACAAAGTCACATATACCAGCTGTTAATGCTCCAAATAAAATTGATGTCCCAACAGGACAACCTCTTGTTGCCAATGAACCCAAAGCACGCTTGAAGCGTGGTAGACCCGGTCGGTTCCAAAGATAAGAATCTCTCGTATGAAAAAGGAACAAAGATTCAAGATGGTCATGATGAGGAAATGGGAACTCGGAAGAGTCTACGAAAAAACCTCTGTATATGACTAATATTACGGTTCCAAAAGACAATCAGTACACAAATCATTGAAAATGAAGAGATCTCGATAAATTATGTCATGTCCGTAAAAATATGGAACCGAAAATGAAATTGACGTCGATAATATTTTTTTTCATACAATATAGCGCTTAGATGTTATAAAAGATGACGAGGATCTTGAACCAAGGTCTATTGAGGAATGCATGCATAGAATTGATTGGCCAAAATGGAAAGACGAATTGAGGCGTAATTGAAATCTCATGAAAAGAGAAATGTTCTTGGACCAAGAGTCCGTACACACGATGGTGTAAAACCAAATAAAGGTACAAATGGGTTTTGTTCGAAAAACGAAATGAAAAGGGTGAAATTGTGCGACATAAAGCACGCACTAGTTCATGCAAAGGATTTTCACAAAAGACCCGTGATTGATTATGAAGAGACATACTCTCCTGTGATGGATGTGACTACTTTTTGATTCCTAATCACCGCAATAAAAAGAAGGACTTCATTTATGTCTCAATAGATGTCGTTACAACATACTTGTATGGCCCACTTGATAATGAAATTTATATGAAACTCCCGGAAGGATTTAAATTGCGTAAGCATGTAAATCCAGGTTCTAGAAAAAGATACTTTCGATCAAATTAAATAGATCTCTATATGGATTAAAACAATCCCATTGCATGTGGTATAAACCGCCTTTAGTGAATATTTGTTAAAGGAGGGATATAAGAATGATCATGTTAGCCCATGCATTTTTATAAAGAGATCTAGATTTGAGTTTGTTATTATTGCAGTATATGTTGATGATCTAAATATCATTAGAACTCCTGAAGAGATTTCAAAGGTAGTAGAGTACTTGAAAAGAGAATTTGAAATGAAAGATCTTGGAAAAACAAATTTTGTCTTGGGTTACATATAGAGCATTTAAAGGACGGTATTCTTGTGCATCAAACATCTTATATAGAGAAGGTGCTAAAAAAGCGGTTTTATATGGACAAAGCACATCCGCTGAAAGCACCCCAATGGTTGTGAGGTCACTTGATGTAAATAAAGACCCTTTCCACCTCGAGAAAATGATGAGGAGATTCTTGGTCCTCGAAGTACCATACTTGAGTGCAATTGAGCACTAATGTATCTTCTTAGCCATACACGACTTGATATATCATTCTCTGTCAACTTATTAGCAAGATATAGCTCTTGTCAACCCAAAGGCATTGAATGGAATTAAACATATACTTCGTTACCTACAAGGTACAAAGGATATGGGTTTGTATTTTCCTAACCAACCCAAAATGATTTGATTGGTTTTGCGGATGCGGGGTTCTATCCGATCCTCATAATGCTCGATCAAAACCGGATATGTATTCACTTGTAGTGGAACCGCCATTTCTTGGCGTTCGATGAAGCAAACTATAGTAGCTACATCTTCTAACCATGCTTTGAAATTTTGGCAATACATGAGGCTAATCGTGAATGTGTATAGTTAAGGTCTCAGTAATTCAACACATACGAGGAGCTTGCGCTTTATCTTCGGAGAAAAAATACCGACGGTCTTATATGAGGATAATACAGCATGTATTGTCCAACTCAAGGAAGGATATATCAAAGGTGATAGAACAAAACATATTTCACCAAAGTTCTTTTTCACTCACGACCTTCGAAAGAATGGTGATATAAATGTTCAAAGAAATCCGCTCAAGTGAAAATTTGGCGTTATTTATTAACAAAGGCGCTTCTACTTCTACATTTGAGAAGCTAGTCCACAACGTTGGATTACGTCGACTCGAGAGATCTCAAATGATATAATCATGAGGGGAGTAATTAATTTTTTTTCATAAAGCAATATCTCATAAGTTTTTGAAGAATTATGTACTCTTTTTCCTTCACTAGGTTTTTATCCCACAGGGTTTTTCCTAGTAAGGTTTTAACGAGGCATATTCTTCAGTAATGGACATCCAAGGGGGAGTGTTATAAATAGTTATAATATGGATGTCCATTCATTTTCTATTACCTACATAACCTACATACATTGATGAGCTATTCATTCTCCCTATTTAAGTCATGTACTTGTGTAGCCTATAAATTGAGGCTCACTATCCATATATTGGTTGTACTTGAAGAATAATAGAAAATCTCACTTCTTATATAATCTTCTTATGCTCTCTCTAAAATTATAATATAAATAAAATAGTTGCACAAGTAACAATAGAATATACAAATCTGAAAAAAATTTGAAAACGAATAACGAAATAACAAACTACCATGATATTTCACAACTAAATCCCAAAATATCTTCATCAATTCAATTCGGCATTGAAAAAATTCTCAGAAACATGAAAAATAATTTCTAAAACTAGTAAAGTCAAATCTCGAGAGATTATAATGAAACTCTCCAAAAAGTTTTTAAAAATTCAATCAATCTTATGAAGAAAATAACTTGCACAAAAAAATAAAACAAACTACACAAGAAAAGACAAGAAAAAAAAAGGAAGAGAGATAGATTTATGAGAGGCACTCTTCAAAAGCGCAGGAGAACCTTCCTTAAATCTTAAGCTAAGGTAAAAGTTCTTTAATTTAGATAGAATCCTTCTAAGGGGACTGGCTTCTTTCAACCGTGATAGTGACAGGTCAGAAATTTTTTAATTTTTTATTATCAAATAATTAATGTGATTTATTAAAAATGAAATTTTTAAAAAATGCAGTTATTTAGGTGTCATTTGGATACATATAAAAACAGGGTTGCACAGTATGTGCAACTCTATTTTTACATGTATCCAAATAACACCTAAATCACTCTATTTTGTAAAAATTTTAATTCCAATAAATAACAATAATTATTTGATAGTCAAAAGCAAAAAAAAAAAAAAAATCGGTCGGTCGGTCCCCGTAGACTTATTGATTTAGATAAGAGAGAAACAAAATTCTGCTATTTTTTGAATTTTTATTGTTTTTTTATTTAAAATAACTAAATATTATTGTCTATACTTAAAAAAATGCTTAAATATAATTTACTACCCTAAACTATAAGTCATATTCCACTTCGGTGATCCATCTTTCAATTTTTTCAATTAGATGATTGAACTATTGATTTTTTTCAATTACAACAAATTGAGTCTGCTACGTCAAAAATTGATGATGTGGCTCTCTGGGTAGGCCATTGTTCAGCTGATGTACAACTAAAAAGAATATTTTAATGTTTGATTACACATTTATTATATATGAAAGGGCAAATTCGTCAAATCAATTATATTATACATTAATACTAATAAAAACAACAAAAGCAAAAATCGTCAGAAATCTATCTACACAACAGACCTAGAAATCTAAATTAAATTTCAGATGATCACTGCTTCAATCCAACTAAACTCGAATCCATTTCAACCGTTTTCTCCACCGCCACTCTCATAACCACTGCACAGGGAAATTCTTTTCCAATGACTATGATCTAAAGTGGTTAGTAGGGGGTATAGATATTATCTTTGTGTGATTAGTAGGGAGTATAGATATAGGTTGGGGAGTGATGATCTGATGTGGTTCATGTTTGGGGCTAATGGTTTGTGGGGTTTCAAATTTTAATGGCTTTGTTGGTGTTGGGGTTTGGGAGGATGGATCTCGCCGGAATCTGGGTTCAGATTTATTGTTCGTTTTTTGTTCTTCATTTTATATTTTTGGTAGCTAGCTCTTTTTTAAAATGAACTTATTTTTGTGTGTTTTTCACTTGAACGTGAATTTTTGATGTGTTTGATCCATTTTCACCAACGCAGAGATTGAGCCAAATGCTAAATCTGGTGGATGAACTCATGGATATTTTTCCAATCACAGTGGTATCTCCTAGGAGAGGATGGGATGTAAAAGAGGATAACGAGGCTCTGTATTTGCGATTGGACATGCTTAGTGTGGAGAAAGAGAAGATGAAAATTTTTGTAGAGAATAACACTCTGATAATTGAAGGAGAAAAGTATTAAGTTTGAGGTTTTTGATCTGGGAATTTTTAACTTCAATCTTGATTTAATTTAAGTTAAAAAATTTAGCTTGATTCAGATTATTTTTTTTTCCTTTTGATTAATTAATTAATTTTGTTTAGTCCGACTAAATGGGTGAGAAATTGATTTGGTTTGATTTTATTAAATTATTATTATGTGTTAGTTCCCAGTATGCACACAATAGATCTAGAAGGGGGAGTTGAACAGATCCTTTTTCTTTTAAATACTTTTTTGATTTATTTTGTATTGCTAATGATTTAGCATATGACAAATATAAGAATCTTTTCAAGCACAGCAGAATAAGTAAAAGATCCCCTTCATTGATATATTCATAATCATACATACATTGTTCTTAGAGTTAGTTCAGTGGTAAGCAGTTAATATATACATAGCAGTTATAGCAGTTAAGTACATAAAGTAAATGATATAAGTTAAAAGACACAAGGGATTTTAAGTGGTTCAGAGACTCAAGCTCCTAATCCACTCTTTTGCTTTCAACTAGCAGAATTTCCACTAAGGAAGGGCAACACCCTGAATCACTAAGATTCCTTTAAGGCCAGCAGCCTTGGAACTTCAGTTCACTAAGAATTTGTAGGAGCCCCGAATCCGGGTCCCGAATCACCGCAGATCAGGTTCAATCATTCTATCATTATTACTATTTACGGAAGATATAAACATAAATTATTTATACAATAAACTTTACACACTATTCCCCAAGGTCGAGTAACCTTAACTTATACACAATTCATAAACTATGTAACATATAACATTATTATCATACATAACTGTTACAAATAAGCTGCACATATAATCCCAAGTTGAACTTGACTTTATCCTTTCCTGTACCCGACGTATTCGTCTTTAATCTGCAATGTTAATCATGATATAGCAAGGGTGAGCAATAAGTTTGCCCAGCAAGTTTAAGTTCAATAAATTAAGGATATATCATGATTGAAAGAATTGAACAAAAGCTGACTACAGTTCTACAATATAATTGCGAACTAACATGAACAAATTTTACATAGTTGAACGAACATTGAACATGAACATATATATATTTGGACTGAATGGTAATGAAGGTGATCAGCCTTTTATACCTGATGAATACATGCAGTATGCATAGAGTGCGATTTAATAATTCTTAGACATGACAATCAGAAATGATTAACCACAAGTATAATTGAATAATACAACTCGAGGTCGAGTTAAGAAAAACTTGCATGTTCCGTTGATTATCGTTACGCAATTTAATAAGCTTTGTCTAAAGACCTAATATTAATAATATTTATTTCTAAGTTAGAATAATATCATAACAATATTTAAAATAACCTAAACACATTATCACATAATCGTATCAATCTATACATCACATAAAATCTAACCTCAAGTCAAACTTTTACAGTCTGAGTCGAGTTCGGTACAATTCTGACATCCTGACGGCTTAGTCGGATAAAAATTGAGTTTAAGTTCAATTAAACTCTGTCTAAACACTTAACAATTATCTTAGATAATTATATTATTTGTCATAATATTTTTCATAAGCTCGTAATAATTTTTAAATAATTATTATCATTTAAAAATGATTTTTCAATCATTAATATTGTATTTATATGAATTAAATACCACGTAATTCTTTTATCATTAATATATATTTAATATCAAATATTAATAAAATATATGTCATAATATTATAATATATTTATAATATACCAAAGTATTTTTAATACCTTAAAATCACATTTATATGATTTTTAAACAATTAAATTAGTTATCCGATAATCGCTATTAATATTAAAATATTAATATTTTCATGACAAAATATCAAAAGTTATATTTTATAACTTAAAATATTTTTTGTAACGCTTAAATCATTTTTATATGATTTTTAAATCATTAATTCTATTTTTCATAATTTATTTAATACATTTATTAAATAAATTAATTATCATTAATATTAATTAATTAATGAAATTCATCAAAAAATATTAAAAGTCATGAAAAATAACTTAAAATATTTTCTTATACCATAATATAATTTTTCATGATTTTTCAAGTATTGAAATCATTTTAAATAATTTATTTAATATTATAATTAAATAAATTAAATACCATTATTATTTCAAAATTATTAAATATTTATGAAATATATTCGAATAATTAAAACAAATTTTCGTGCTTTAAAATAATTTTTGGGAATTTATTTTGAATTTTTAATAATTAAAAACTATTTTTATTCATTTATTAAATAAAATAATTATTTTCCGAAATTAACTGTCGCTAAAGGGCCCTATAGCAACAAAAAAACTGTCGCTATAGGTGTTCTTGAGCTGTTCTTGGCCAAACCCAGAAACCTATGTCAGTTACAAGGTGTTACGTTTGACCAGCTATATTTCTTTGATCTTAATGATTCTGGGCCATCTAAGACAATGATCTTGTAGTAGAAATGTGATGCCCCCAAAATAGGTTCACACGACCCATTTTGAGTCGCCAGATATCGCACTATAAAAATTAAATATAAACTTCATTTATCTGTTGTTGAGCTGTAAAGTAAGTACGACAATGATAAAAGTGTGAGTTTTAATACAAATATATATAACTCTCGTGGTGCCTTGACCACAAGACCTTACAATGGTACCTTACATAAAGGTACAGTCAATAATTATTTTAGAAATTAAAATCTTTGGAAAATACTCAAGAAAACCTTCATACATGGGTGGCCATGCGTTTAGGTTATGATAGATATCATATGTCCACATAATTATCCTTGGTTGACCCAAAAGTCCTCAAAGAAAAACAAGAAGATTACTATCATATTCTTTCCAATGGTGAGCCTTCTCTTGACATATAATTATTTTCGTTGTCTCCAAGTGAAAATTATATTTCAAATAAACCCCAAGATCATATAGGTAGTGCTCGTAGATATACTCAGCAAGTGGATGTGCACAACCCTGTCTTATGATAACACGAGGTTGTATGTCATTAGACATCTTGTATGATAGTGGCAAAAGACCCTTCCAAAGTTGGGTTCACCTCACCTTATTCGGTTCACCAAAATTAAATATCAAATGACGTATACAATACGATACACTTATCTAAAGTTCTCTACAAAATTATTTCCATACTATTTAGGGAGAACCTCAACAGCTATAGACCACAGTTCTATTCCCCTATTATCCCCGCTCGACCCGGCAACACTCTTATTACTTGAAAGGAATTGTGTAGCAAAAAGGGTGAGCACAACTAGCCCAGTAAAGAATATCATGACTAAAGATAATTTACATCATCAATAGCCTTCATCAATAATAAATAAGAGATTTAGAACATATGGTAGATGATAAAACTTTTCAACCATAGTTACGGTGAACGAAGCAATCCATTAGAAGAGTCAAATAGACCATCAGGTCTATTATCTTCTCCATGTTAAAAGTCCACCAATAATGTTTTATCCCTGTAACATCAATCAACAATTCTTGTCCACAATCATATGAATAACTCGTAATCATAATTGTGATTTTAAATTCCTCTTACGCACCTGTGACGAAGATAATTTTATCACTCATCTTCACCAAAACATCAAAATCATGGTTATACCAAATCACAATTCCTCCTTTCATAATCATACTAATAAATTCATCTTTGCACTACGGCAAAAAATATACAACTGTAAAACCAATAATCAACAGTCCATCTTTGCACGTAAGCCAAAGATGTACAACTGTAAAACCAATAATCAATAGTCCATCTTTGCACGTAAGCCAAAGATATACAACTATAAAACCAATAATCAATAGTCCATCTTTGCACGTAAGCCAAAGATATACAACTATAAAACTAATAATCGACAGTCCATCTTTGCACGTAAGCCAAAGATGACTTTCATCACAATATAAGCATGAGAATGATGACAATGATATAAGCATTCATCAAACGAAATAAAGGATAAATATTAAAGACTTTAAATTTATCCAGAGTTTAAAAATATCCAAATTGTCAGCATGATACTACTTTGTGGAGTAAAATTTAAGAATAATATTCATGTATCAAAAATAATTTGGACAGAAAAGAAATATATTTTTTAGGTAAATAGTATCCCGTGAATAGTACTTCGGGAATTGTACCTCGTGAATAGTACCCCGACATAAAAAGTACCCCAAATATCCGAGTGAATAATATTCGGGTGAATAGTAATTTGGGTGAATAGTAACTTGTGAATAGTAACTCGTGAATAGTACTCTGACACAAAAAGTGCCCCGAATAACTGAGTGAATAATACTAGAGTGCATAGTAACCGGGTGAATAGTAACCCGTGAATAGTAACTCGTAAATAAAATACCAAATAAAATGATATTTCATGACGATTACAAAAGAAATGATATCTCATACGAGTATAATAGAATATACGAAACTGCAAATGGATTTTCATCCGCTATGCGGTAATCCACGTAGACAGATCATTTCCACAATTTAATAAAGAATGAATACGAAAGGTCATTCACCATTCCAGTTAGCAAATTTATCCTTGTTGCACATTGGTGGCTTGCTGCCTCCCCCGGTCCTGGATTCGCTTGGTATGAGTGCCATTGAATCTACTAAAGCTTGTAATCTATAAAATAGAACCTGCTCTGATACCAATTGTTAGTTCCTAGTTGGCACAATAGTTATCTAGAAGGGGGGTGGTTGAATAGATATTTAAAAATCTTTTCGTTTTAAACTTGTTCTTTGATAATGATTAAAACTTAGCGAAATAAATGTTTGTTTTAATCTTCTTTACCAAGCAATGGAGTGTAATGAGGTGAGTTAGTTATGGCGGTTATAACAGATATATGCGATTATGATATGAATGTAAATGACACAGTCGTTTTTAAGTGGTTCAGAGCACTTAAAGCTCCTAGTCCATTCTTCTACTTAACGAGTAGGATATCCATTAAGGATGTCTATTACAACTTCTGAATCACACAGATTCCTTCTAGACCAGCAGTCTAGGAACTTCTTAGTTCACTCTTGATGTAAGACCCCGAATTTTATGAAATAAAAGTATTCAATTTTCTTATAATTACTATTCAGTAAATGGTTAAATTGATAAAAGTTAAAGTTAAGGGTGATATATAATTTTTTTTTTCAAAATACGCAAGTGGTTATAAATATTCATTGTTGTCGGGGAATATTTGTTTAGTCGTGGAATATTCTTTCTATCGGGGAATATTCGTACGATAGCGCAGCCATTTGTGGGCCCCATAACAGAATAACTGTCGGATGAAGAAAATGACAAGTTTGAGTTTTTATAAATAACAACGTAATCGTTACCGTTAACACTGTTGAAATACCCGGTGGTTAAAATACAGTAATATGCGTGGTTGCACAGTAGCACACGGTATTTGCACAGTATTTTTGAATTATTGATACTTACGTAAGAAGGCACTACTCAATAATTGTTACAATAATTACTGTTCAATATTTTATTTTATTGGTTCAATAATTGCTGCGTTGATATTTTATATTATTGTTGTTTCAATAATTGTCACTGCACAATATTTTCCATTATCAGATCAATAATTCATATTATTTGAATAATATTATTAGATAACATTATTGGCATGTCTAGAAAGTTACATCAAGGAGAGGTTTGGTCACCTAATTGCGCGCGAAGGAGAAATCCTTATCGAAAGCCCCTCTTTCTGAACCGTCTGCGGTTGTCATTATTGTGATTCTCGTAATATTATTTATGAATAATTAATTATTTATTTATATGATAAGGAAATATTTATTTGATGTGGATATAAATGATGGATTTATTTATGTGGTTATAAATGAAAGAGTTAATGTTGAGGTGTTTTATCGATTATTTTTGCCGGATTGGAGGTATTAAAAGATCAAATCAGTGTTCTTGAGTTATATTGTGTGAGTTATAATTTTTAATCTGACCGTTGGATCGTTGTGATTTTTGGATATGTTATACATATATAAGTTGAGTATATGTCCACAAATTTTGAACTGTTAAAAATGAACGTATAATTTGTTATGAATTTTAAGAGGTAACTAATTCAGAAATTAGGTTTATAAATGATTTTGGTGGAAAATTCTAGAAATGGGTGGGCTCCACTTTTGGTTGTTAGGGAAGATGGCTGATTTTTGGTGGGTGGAATAGTAATAGGTAAAGCCATCGTAAAGCGTGTCAAGTCTGCCTTTGCGTCTAACATTTTCCTATAAATAGAGGGCTAAGTTAGAATTGAAAATCACACCAGAATTCATAAGTTTTCTCTCTTTTTCTCTCTAGATTATCGAGTGTATTTTGTGAGTATTTAGATAATTGGTGAGTTGCTATTCATCAGTGCAAGTTTCCTTCAACGTCATATCCGATATCCAATAGAAGTACTGCTCTTTTAAGGTAAGGGATATTAAGGGATGTTATATTCTTCACAATGATGTTATTCTTTCAATATCATTATACTGACATATTGGTATGAATCTTATTGTGGAATTTCTACCTTTTGAGTCGGGATTACTATTCACGTATACGGCACTATTCACGTATACGGCACTATTCATGTATATGGCACTATTTAAGTATATGGCATTATGTACGAATACGGAGTACTATTCATGAGTTACTATTCACGAGTTACTATTCATGAGTTACTATTCACGAGTTACTATTCACGACAAAAATTGGTTTCTTTTTCTAACCAAATTATCGTTGATTTATAATTGTTACTCTTGAAAATAAATGCAGTTTTTGATCATATTGTTTTTATTATCATATATAACATTTTTATAACCCTGATGTTGAATTTCTCTTTCACTTGAGTGTAAAGATGGGTAGATTATTGGTATGATCGTGACTATGGGTTCTCTTTGGCTAGTAGTGCAAAGATGAATTGTTAACTGGTATGATCATGACCATTGAATTTATAATTGAATAACTTTAGCTTAAGTGTAAAGATGAATTGATTAACATGGTTATAATTATTGTTTATATAAATTTTGAAATGATTATATATTTCTTTGAGATATGAATATATTTGGCCTGTAGTGCAAATATGAACTGTTGATGAATATATTTGGCCTGGAGTGCAAATATGAATCTGTTGAGGAATATCTTTGGCCTCAGTGCAAAGATGAATTATTGATGAATATCTTTGGCCCAGGTAGTGAAGATGACTGTTGTTGAATATCTTTGGCACTCTTTGCAAAGATGACCAGGTTGTTGAATATCTTTTGCACCAGTAGTGCGAGATGAATTATTGATGAATATCTTTGGCTCGTAATGCAAAGATGACTTGTTGTTGAATATCTTTGGCCTGTAGTGCAAAGATGATTTGTTGATGAATATCTTTGGCTCGTAATGCAAAGTTGACCTGTTGTTGAATATCTTTGGCCTGTAGTGCAAAGATGACTTGTTGATGAATATCTTTGGCCCGTAGTGCAAAGATAAATTTATTAGTATGATTATGAACATGAACTGTGATTTGGTATAACCCTGATCTTTGATGTTACAGGTGATGAAAATTATCTTTGTCCTGGATGAGAAAAGGAATTTAGAACTACAATTACGATTATGAGTTATACATGTGATTGTGGACATGAATTATTGATTGATGTTACAGGGATAAAACATTGTTGGTGGACTTTTAACATGGAGAAGATAATAGATTTTATGGTCTATTTGACTCTTCTAATGGATTGCTCGTTCCGCTGCAACTATGGTTGAAAAGTTTTATCATCTACCATATGTTCTAAATCTCTGATTTATTACTAATGAAGGTTATTGATAATTTAATTATCTTTAGTCATGTGATATTCTTTACTAGGCTAGTTGTGCTCACCCTTTTGCTTAACAATTCCTTTCAGGTAATAAGAGTGTAAATGGGTTGGGTTAGGGTAACAGGAATAGAACAAAGGGTCTCTAAATGCATGGAGGTTCTCCTAAATAGTATAGAAAAGTGTGTTGTATTTTATACATCATTTAGTAGTTATATTTGGTGAACCAAATAGGGTGAGGCGAACCCAACGTTGGATGGGTGTTTTGCCACTATCATACAAGATGTCTAATGACATGCGACTTCGTGTTATCATAAGACAAGGTTGTGCACATCCACTTGTGGAGTATATCTACGAGCACTACCTATATAATCTTGGTGTTTGTTTGGAGTATAATTCTCAATTAGAAATAGTGGGGATAATTATATGTCAAGAGAAGACTCACCATTGGAAAGAAGATGATAGTAATCTTCTCATTTTTCTTTGGGGTCTATTGGGTCAACCAAGGATAATTCTCATGGGCATATGATATCTATCATAACCTGACGCACGGCCTCCCATGTATACAAAGGTTTCTTTGAGCACTTTCCAAAGATTCTAATTTCTAAAACAGTTTTTGACTGTACCTTTATGTAAGGTGTCATTGTGACGTGCTATCCAAGGTTGGGACATGAGTCATAGTTGGTATATATTTGTATCAAAACTCACAACATTTATGTTGTTGTATTTTGCACGACAATTGTTGTAATAAAGTTGTAGTTGTTTTCTGTATCATGTATTTGGCGACTCAAAATGGGTTGGATGGAATGGACCTATTTTGGGGTCGTCACATTTGGTATCAGAGCTATAAGTAAAGAGTCCCGAGCCTCTTGCTGGTGACTTCTTGTTGATGGGGGATGCACCGAAGCCAGACTCTATGTAGGGGCGCTTGCTCATGGCAGGGTAAACCGATAGTACCATCGCGAGAGGTCTTGTCCACTATTGGGACATGAGTTACATTTGGTATCGAGCTTAGGATATGGTCTCCAAGGAGATCGTGGAATATAACTAGGAGGGGAGAGATGAGTAAATCCTTCGCTAGTGTGTCCTACCTAAGGTTATTTGTTGGTAAGTCATAATATCGGGATATTATGTGATATGTTAATTTGTTCAATTAACCCTTGTTTTGAAGTTGTATTCTAGAATGATATCTGAAATACAGGAGATGAGAAATGAAGAAAATATGAGGGCAGGGAAGATGGAAGCAAGGTATTCTCAACTCTTTGAAATACCAGGTACGTAAATTTCGGGGACAAAATTCCATAAGGAGGGGAGATTGTAAGACCCCGAATTTTATGAAATAAAAGTATTCAATTTTTCTTATAATTACTATTCAGTAAATGGTTAAATTGATAAAAGTTAAAGTTAAAGGGTGATATATGAATTTTTTTTTCAAAATACGTAAGTGGTTATAAATATTCATTGTTGTCGGGGAATATTTGTTTAGTCGTGGAATATTCTTTCTGTCGGGGAATATTAAATGCGGCCACGTATGACCATTTGTGGCCCCATAACGTATAAACGTTGGATGAAGAAAACGACAAGTTTGAGTTTTTATAAATAACGATGTAATCGTTATCAGTTAATAACACTTGTTGAAATACCCGGTGGTTAAAATACGATGAATATGTGTGTGGTTGCATGTGAGCACACCAGATTTGCACAAAGATTTTGAATTATTGATACTTACGTAAGAAGGCACTTACTCAATAATTATTACGATAATTATTGCTCAATATTTTTGTTTATTGGTTCAATAATTGCTGCGTTGATATTTTATATTATTGTTGTTTCAATAATTGTCAACGCATGATATTTCCCATTATCGATTAATAATTCATATTATTTGAATAATATTATTAAATAAAGATTATTGGCAATGTCTAGAAAGTTCATCACAAGGAGAGGTTTGGTCACCTAATTGCGCGCCAAGTGAAGAGAAATTCTTATCGGAAAGCCCCCACTTTCCTGGGAACTGCCTGGTTGTCATTATTGTGATACTGTAATTTTATTTGTGAATAATTAATTATTGATTTATATGATAAGGAAATATTTATTTGATATGGATATAAATGATGGATTTATTTATGTGGTTATAAGTGAAAGAGTTAATGTTGAGGTGTTTTATCAGTATTTTGTCGGATTGGAGGTATTAAAAGATCAAATCAGTGTTCTTGAGTTATATTGTGTGAGTTATAATTTTTAATCTGACCGTTGGATCGTTGTGATTTTTGGATATGTTATACATATATAAGTTGAGTATATGTCCACAAATTTTGAACCGTTAAAAATGAACGTATAATTTGTTATGAATTTTAAGAGGTGACTGATTCGAAAATTAGGTTTATAAATGATTTTGGTGGAAAATTCTAGAAATGGGTGGGCCCCACTTTTGGTTGTTGGGGAAGTTGGCTGATTTTTAGTGGGTGAAATAGTAATAGGTAAAGCCATCAGGTAGCAGGTCAAGTCTGCTTCGGTGTGCTAATATTTTCCTATAAATAGAGGGCTAAGTTAGAATTAAAAATCACATCAGGATTCATAAGTTTTCTCTCTTTTTCTCTCTAGATTATTGAGTGTATTTTGTGAGTATTTAGATACTTGGTGAGTTGCTATTCATCAGTGCAAGTTTACTTCAGCGTCATATCCGATATCCAATTAGAAGTACTGCTCTTTTGAGGTTAGGGATAGTAAGGGATATTAAGGGATGTTATATTCTTCATAATAATGTTATTCTTTCAATATCATTATACTGACATATTGGTATGGATCTTATTGTGGAATTTCTACCTTTTTGAGTCGGGGTTACTATTCACGTATATGTCACTATTCACGTATACGACACTATTCATGTATATGACACTATTTAAGTATATGGCATTATTTACGTATACGGTACTATGTACGAATACGGAGTACTATTCATAAGTTACTATTCACGAGTTACTATTCACGAGTTACTATTCACGACAAAAATTGGTTTCTTTTTCTGACCAAATTATCGTTGATTTATGATTGTTGCTCTTGAAAATAAATGCAGTTGTTGATCATATTGTTTTTATTATCATATATAACATTTTTATAACTCTGATGTTGAATTTCTCTTTCACTTGAGTGTAAAGATGGGTAGATTATTGGTATGATCGTGACTATGGGTTCTCTTTGGCCAGTAGTGCAAAGATGAATTGTTAACTGGTATGATCATGACCATTGAATTTATAATTGAATATCTTTAGCTTAAGTGTAAAGATGAATTGATTAACATGGTTATAATTATTGTTTATATAAATTCAAATGATTATATATTTCTTTGAGATATGAATATATATTTGGCCTGTAGTGCAAATATGAATCATTGATGAATATATTTGGCCTATAGTGCAAATATATGAGTTGAGGAATATCTTTGGCACATAGTGCAAAGATGAATTATTGATGAATATCTTTGGCCCACAGGTGCAAAGATGACTGTTTTGAATATCTTTGGCTGTCTTCGCAAAGATGACTTTGTTGTTGAATATCTTTTGCACTGTAGTGTAAAGATGAAATGATAATGAATATCTTTAGCTTTGTAGTCTGAAGATGAATTATTGATGAATATCTTGGGCTCGTAATGCAAAGATGACTGTTGTTGAATATCTTTGGCCTATAGTGCAAAGATGATTTGTTGATGAATATCTTTGGCTCGTGTCTGCAAGATGACTGTTTGTTGAATATCTTTGGCCATGTAGTGCAAAGATGACTTGTTGATGAATATCTTTGGCCCGTAGTGCAAAGATAAATTTATTAGTATGATTATGAACATGAATCGTGATTTGGTATAACCATGATCTTTGATGTTTGGTGGTGATGAAAATTATCTTTGTCTGGATGAGAAAAGGAATTTAGAACTACAATTACGATTATGAGTTATACATGTGATTGTGGACAAGAATTGTTGATTAATGTTACAGGGATAAAACATTGTTGGTGGACTTTTAACATGGAGAAGATAATAGATTTTATGGTCTATTTGACTCTTCTAATGGATTGCTTTCGTTCAAGCTTCTGCAACTATGGTTGAAAAGTTTTATCATCTACCATATGTTCTAAATCTACGATTTATTCTTGATGAAGGCTATTGATAATTTAATTATCTTTAGTCATGATATTCTTTCTTGGAAGCTAGTTGTGCTCACCCTTTTGCTTCACAATTCCTTTCGAATAATAAGAGTGTAGCTTGGTCGAGTGACGGGGTAATAGGGAATAGAACGATGGTCTCTAGGCATGGAGGTTCTCCTAAACAAAGTATAGAAAAGTGTGTTGTATTTTATACATCATTTAGTAGTTATATTTGGTGAAATAAATAGGGTGAGGCGAACCCAACGTTGGATGGGTGTTTTGCCACTATCATACAAGATGTCTAATGACATGCGACTTCGTGTTATTATAAGACAAGGTTGTGCACATCCACTTGCGGAGTATATCTACGAGCACTACCTATATAATCTTGGTATTTGTTTGGAGTATAATTCTCAATTAGAAACAGTGGAGATAATTATATGTCAAGAGAAGACTCACTATTGGAAAGAAGATGATAGTAATCTTCTCATTTTTCTTTGGGGTCTATTGGGTCAACCAAGGATAATTCTGTGGGCATATGATAGGTATCATAACCTAGACGCATGGCCTCCCATGTACGAAGGTTTCCTTGAGCACTTTCCAAAGATTTTAATTTCTAAAACAATTTTTGACTGTACCTTTATGTAAGGTGTCATTGTGACGTGCTATCCAAGGTTGGGACATGAGTCACAGTTGGTATATATTTGTATCAAAACTCACAGCATTTATGTTGTTGTATTTTGCACGACAATTGTTGTAATAAAGTTGTAGTTATTTTTTGTACCATGTATTTGGCGACTCAGAATGGGTTGGATGGAATGGACCTATTTTGGGGTCGTCACACTTGAACTCTTCAAGTCCAGTAGACTTGGCTATCTTATAGTTCACTACGAACTCTTCAAGTCCAGCAGACTTAGTACTCTTCTTCAGTTGATTGATAATGTTGTGTTCTTGATGGTTGCTACTCAGTCGCTGTGTAAGCACTTGTTCTAAAGAACTGAGTAGCTGAGCAAGCTTTGCAATATCTCAGATCGTAGAGTTGAGCTTGAGAGAGATGTTCACGTTGTTTGTTTAATGCTTGCTTAGTCCTCTCTCATCTTGTCTGATTTGCATATATGTGGTGTTGAAAACTATCTGTTGGATCCATCCGTTGTGGCATTAAATGCGTCTGAACTTTTTGTACTGTGATGGAGACATTTCTAAACATCTTCTGAAATTGCATTCTGGCCCACTGATACAGCAGACTGCTTTCTCACCTACCACCTGAAAAGGTGTTTTGTCCCTCTTATCCATGGTACTATCCTTAGCTTCTTCAATACGCTTCTTTGTTGCATAATAATGATATTTCTTTACTCTAGGACTGATGAGTACTGCAACGTATAGAATCCATTCCTCATATGTTGAAATCTACCTTTACATAATTCATGAGGCTCGACGTTTTCTGACATGAGACAGATGATGATCTACGATTCAGATCGTAGTGACTTGTTGCCTTGGTGCTTGATCTGATGCTATCATTTAGAGAGCACTACGATTTCTCTTAAACCCTTGCACACTACGATCCTTACTTGCTCGTGTTGTTGACTCTACGTTCCAGAGAGCACACTACGTTCGTTGACTTGTAAACTTCATGTTTCCTTCAGCAAACTGCGATCGTTGTAAGACCCCGAATTTTATGAAATAAAAGTATTCAATTTTTCTTATAATTACTATTCAGTAAATGGTTAAATTGATAAAAGTTAAAGTTAAGGGTGATATATGAAATTTTCATTGTTGTCGGGGAATATTCGTTTGGTCGTGGAATATTCTTTCTGTCGGGGAATATTCATACGACGACGCAGCTATTTGTGGGTCCCATAACGGATAACTGTCGGATGAAGAAAACGACAAATTTGAGTTTTTATAAATAACGGCGTAGTTATTTATTCAAGTAAGATCGTTGGAATACCCGGTGGTTAAAATACGATGTCTGGCGTGGTTGCAAGAAGATAGCACCAGTATTGCAGTATTGTTGAATTATTGATCCTTACGTGAAAGGCACTACTCAATAATTATTACGATAATTCTTGTTCAATATTTTATTTTATTGATTCAATAATTGCTATATTGATATTTTATATTATTGTTGTTTCAATAATTGTCATCAAGACAAATATCTCCATTATCGGATCAATAATTCATATTATTTGAATAATATTATTAGATAACATTATTGGCAATGTCTAGAAAGTTACATCAAGGAGAGGTTTGGTCACCTAATTGCGCTACCAAGAAGAGAGAAATCCTTATCGAAAAGCCCCTCTTTCTTGGGAACCGCTCGGTTGTCATTATTGTGATTACATAATATTATTTGTGAATAATTAATTATTGATTTATATGATAATGAAATATTTATTTGATGTGGATATAAATGATGGATTTATTTATGTGGTTATAAATGAAGGAATTAATGTTGAGGTATTTGATCGAAGATTTTGCCGGATTGAGGTATTAAAAGATCAAATCGATTGTTCTTACGACTTTATTGTGTGAGTTATAATTTTAATCGTCGATTGGATCGTTGTGATTTTTGGATATATTATACATATATAAGTTGAGTATATGTTCACAAATTTTGAATCGTTAAAAATGAACGAATGATTTGTTATGAATTTTAAGAGGTGACTGATTCGGAAATTAGGTTTATAAATGATTTTGGTGGAAAATTCTAGAAATGGGTGGGCCCCACTTTTGGTTATTGGGGATGGGGGCTGATTTTTGGTGGGTGGAATAGTAGCAGGTAAAGCCATCAGGTAGCAGGTCAAGTATGCTTCGGCGTGCTAACAATTTCCTATAAATAGAGGGCTAAGTTAGAATTGAAAATCACACCAGAAACTGAAGTTTTCTCTTTACTTCTCTCTATATTATTGAGTGTATTCTTGTGAGTATTTTGATATCTTGAGTGTTTCTATACGGTGCAAGTTCGTTCAGCGTTATTCCAGTCAGAAGTACTGCTCTTTTGAGGTAAGGGATAGTAAGGGATATTAAGGGATGTTATATTCTTCATAATGATGTTATTCTTTCAATATCATTATACTAACATATTGGTATGGATCTTATTGTGGAATTTCTACTTTTTTGAGTCGGGGTTACTATTCACTTATACGGCACTATTCATGTATATGACACTATTTACGTATATGACATTATTTACTTATACTACGATGATTACGTACGAATCGAGTACTTATTCACGAGTTACTATTCATGAGTTACTATTCACGAGTTACTATTCATGAGTTACTATTCACGAGTTACTATTCACGAGTTACTATTCATGGGTTACTATATACGGCACTATTCATGGGTTCTCTTTGGCCAGTAGTGCAAAGATGAATTGTTGACTGATATGATCATGACCATTGAATTTATAATTGAATATTTTTAGCTTAAGTGCAAAGGTGAATTGATCAACATGGTTATAATTATTGTTTATATAAATTCTGAAATGATTATATATTTCTTTGAGATATTAATATATTTGGCTCAGTGGTGCAAATATGAACTGTTGAGGAATATCTTTGGCACATGTCTGCAGATGAATTATTGTTGAATATTTTTGGCCTGTAGTGCAAATATGAACTGTTGTTGAATATCTTTGGCCTGTAGTGCAAAGATAACTTGTTGATGAATATCTTTGGCCCGTAGTGCAAAGATGAATTTGTTAGTATGATTATGAATAGGAACTATGATTTGGTATAACCATTATCTTTGATGTTTCAGGTAAAGACATGTGATGAAAATTAACTTCGTCCTGGATGAGAAGAGGAATTTAGAACCACAATTATGATTATGAGTTATTCATATGATTGTGGAAAGGAACTATTGAGTGATGTTACAGGGATAAAACATTGTTGGTGGATTTTTAACATGGAGAAGATAATAGACTTTATGGTCTATTTGACTTTTCTAATGGATTGCTTCGTTCATTTAGACTATGGTTGAAATTTTTTATCATCTACCATATGTTCTAAATCTACGATTTATTACCGATGAAGGCTATTGATAATTTAATTATCTTTAGTCATGATATTCTTTATTGAGCTAGTTGTTTCACCCTTTTGCTTCACAATTCCTTTCGAATTAATAAAAGTGTTCTTTGGGTCGAGTGGGGATTACTGGGAATAGAATCTATGGTCTATAACTCGTTGAGGTAAGGCAAACCCAACGTTGGAAGGGTGTTTTGTCACTATCATACAAGATGTCTAATGACATACAACCTCGTGTCATCATAAGATGCAGGGTTGTGCTCATCCACTTCTTGAGTATATATCTATGAGCACTACCTATATAATCTTGGTGTTTGGTTGAAGTATAACTTTCAATTAGAGACAGTGGAGATAATGATATGTCAAGAGAAGACTCACCATTGGAAAGAATATGATAGTAATCTTCTCTTTTTTCTTTGGGATCTATTGGGTCAACCAAGGATAATTCTGTGGCCATATGATATCTATAATAACCTAGACGCATGGCCCCCCATGTATGAAGGTTTCCTTGAGCACTTCCCAAAGATTTTAATTTCTAAAACAGTTTTTGACGTGCTATCCAAGGTTGGGATGAGAGTCACAGTTGGTATATATTTGTATCAAAACTCATAGCATGTGTTGTTGTATTTTGCACGACAATTGTTGTAATAAAGTTGTAGTTGTTTTCTGTACCATGTATTTGGCGACTCAGAATGGGTTTGGTGGAATGGACCTATTTTGGGGTTGTCACAGTTGGTATCAGAGCTTAGGGATGTGGTCTCTGGCGGATATCGGGGAATAGAACTAGGAGGGGAGAGATGAGTAAATCCTTCGCTAGTGTCTCCTTCCTATGCTTATTTGTTGGTCAGTCATAATATCGGGATATTATGTGATATGTTAATTTGTTCAATTAACCCTTGTTTTGAAGCTGTATTCTAGAATGATATCTGAAATACAGGAGATGAGCAATGGAGAAATCATGATGACAGGGAAGATGGAATCTGAGATGAAAGCAAGGTATTCTCAACTCTTCGAAATACCAGGTACGTAAATTTCGCGGACGAAATTTCATAAGGAGGGGAGATTGTAAGACCCCGAATTTTATGAAATAAAAGTATTCAATTTTTCTTATAATTACTATTCAGTAAATGGTTAAATTGATAAAAGTTAAAGTTAAGGGTGATATATGAAATTTTCATTGTTATCGGGGAATATTCATTTGGTCGTGGAATATTCTTTCTGTCGGAGAATATTTGTACGACGGCGCAGCTATTTGTGGGTCCCATAACGGATAATTGTCGGATGAAGAAAATGACAAATTTGAGTTTTTGTAAATAATGACAGTAGTTATTCTGAGATTAAGACCGTTGGAATATCCGTGGTTAAAATACGATGTCTGGCGTGGTTAGCAATTGCAAGAAGACACACGGTATTGTACAATATTGTTGAATTATTGATCCTTACGTAAGAAGGCACTACTCAATAATTATTACGATAATTCTTGTTCAATATTTTATTTTATTGATTCAATAATTGCTACATTGATATTTTATATTATTATTGTTTCAATAATTGTCATTTGACAATATCTCCATTATCGGATCAATAATTCATATTATTTGAATAATATTATTAGATAACATTATTGGCAATGTCTAGAAAGTTACATCAAGGAGAGGTTTGGTCACCTAATTGCGCGCATGATGAAGAGAAATCTTTATCTAAGCCCCCTCTTTCACAGGAACTAGCGTGGTTGTCATTATTGTGATTCCATAATATTATTTGTGAATAATTAATTATTGATTTATATGATAATGAAATATTTATTTGATGTGGATATAAATGATGGATTTATTTATGTGGTTATAAATGAAGGAATTAATGTTGAGGTATTTGATCGAAGATTTTGTCCTGGATTGGAGGTATTAAAAGATCAAATCGGTGTTCTTACTGACTTTATTGTGTGAGTTATAATTTTTAATCTGACCGTTGGATCGTTGTGATTTTTGGATACATTATACATATATAAGTTGAGTATATGTTCACAAATTTTGAACCGTTAAAAATGAACGAATGATTTGTTATGAAGTTTAAGAGGTGACTGATTCGGAAATTAGGTTTATAAATGATTTTGGTGGAAAATTCTAGAAATGGGTGGGCCCCACTTTTGGTTGTTAGGGATGGTGGTGATTTTTAGTGGGTGGAATAGTAGCGAGTAAAAGCCATCGTAGTAGTGTCAAGTCTCGCTTGCTTGGTGCTAACATTTTCCTATAAATAGAGGGCTAAGTTAGAATTGAAAATCACACCAGAAACTGAAGTTTTCTCTTTACTTCTCTCTATATTATCGAGTGTATTCTTGTGAGTATTTTGATATCTTGAGTGTTTCTATACGGTGCAAGTTCGTTCAGCGTTATTCCAGTCAGAAGTACTGCTCTTTTGAGGTAAGGGATAGTAAGGGATATTAAGGGATGTTATATTCTTCATAATGATGTTATTCTTTCAATATCATTATACTAACATATTGGTATGGATCTTATTATGGAATTTCTACTTTTTTGAGTCGGGGTTACTATTCACGTATACGGCACTATTCATGTATATGACACTATTTACGTATATGACATTATTTACGCATACGGTACTATGTACGAATACGGAGTACTATTCACGATAAAAATTGGTATCTTTTTCTGACCAAATTATCGTTGATTTTTTATTGTTGCTCTTGAAAATAAATGCAGTTGTTGATCATATTGTTTTTATTATCATATATAACATTTTTATAACCCTAGTGATGGAATTTCTTTTGACTTGAGTGTAAAGATGGGTAGATTATTGGTATGATCATGACTATGGGTTCTCTTTGGCCGATGGTCAAAGATGAATTGTTGGTGATATGATCATGACCATTGAATTTACAATTGAATATTTTTAGCTTAAGTGCAAAGGTGAATTGATCAACATGGTTATAATTATTGTTTATATAAATTCTGAAATGATTATATATTTCTTTGAGATATTAATATATTTGGCATGTAGTGCAAATATGAATTGTTGAGGAATATCTTTGGCTGAGAGTGAATGAATTATTGATGAATATCTTTGGCTGTAGTGCAAAGATGAATTATTGATGAATATCTTTGGCTGTAGTGCAAAGATGGATTTATTAATATGATTATGAATCTTTGGTATAACCATGATCCTTGATGTTTCGGTAAAGACATGTGATGAAAATTATCTTATGAATATCTTTGGCTAGAACCACAATTATGATTATGAGTTATTCATATGATTGTGGAAAGGAACTGTTAAGTGATGTTACAGGGATAAAACATTGTTGGTGGATTTTTAACATGGAGAAGATAATAGACTTTATGGTCTATTTGACTCTTCTAATGGATTGCTCGTTCCGCTGCAACTATGGTTGAAAATTTTTATCATCTACCATATGTTCTAAATCTCTAATTTATTACTGATGAAGGCTATTAATAATTTAATTATCTTTAGTCATGATATTCTTTACTGAGCTAGTTGTGCTCACCCTTTTGCTTCACAATTCCTTTCAGGTAATAAAAGTGTTGCTGGGTCGAGTGGGGGATAATGGCGAGTCTTCTCTTGACATATAATTATCTCCATTGTCTCCAATTGTGAATTATATTTTAACCAAACTCCAAGGTTATATAGGTAGTGCTCGTAGATATACTCAACAAGTGGATGTGCACATCCTTGTCTTATGATAACACGAAGTTGTATGTTATTAGACATCTTGTATGGTAGTGGCAAAACACCCTTCCAACGTTGGGTTCACTTCACCCTATTTGATTCACCAAATATAACTATTAAATGACGTATAAAATAGAATACACTTATCTAAAGTTCTTAATAAAATTATTTCCATATTGTTTAGGGAGAACCTCAACAACTATAGACCACCGTTCTATTCCCCTGTTATCCCCGTTCGACCCAGCTACACTCTTATTACTTGAAAGGAATTGTGAAGCAAAAGGGTGAGCACAAATAGCCCAATAAAGAATATCATGACTAAAGATAATTAAATTATCAATAGCCTTCGTCAGTAATACATCAGAGATTTAGAACATATGGTAGATGATAAAACTTTTCAACCATAGTTGCAGCGGAACGAACAATCCATTAGAAGAGTCAAATAGACCATAAAGTTTATTATCTTCTCCATGTTAAAAGTCCACCAACAATGTTTTATCCCTGTAACATCAATCAACAGTTCATGTCCACAATCATGTGAATAACTCATAATCATAATTGTGGTTCTAAATTCCTCTTCTTATCTAGGACGAAGATAATTTTCATCAGCTGTCTTTACCTGAAACATCAAAGATCATGGTTATACCAAATCACAGTTCCTGTTCATAATCATACTAATAAATTTATCTTTGCACTACGGGCCAAAGATATTCATTAACAGTTCATCGTTGCACTACAGGCCAAAGATATTCAACAACAGGTCATCTTTGTACTACATGCCAAAGATATTCAACAACAGGTCATCTTTGCACTTACATGCCAAAGATATTCAACAACATGTCATTTTTGCACTACGGGCCAAAGATATTCAACAACAGGTCATCTTTGCACTACGGGCCAAAGATATTCAACAACAGGTTATCTTTGCACCACATGACAAAGATATCAATCAACTGTTCTTCTTTGCATTACAGGCCAAAGGCATACAATTGTAAAACCAATAAACAACAGTCCATCTATGCACTACGGGCCAAAGATGACTTTCATCACAATATAAGCATGAGGATCATGACAAGGATATAAAGAATCAATCACATGAGATAAATAATAAAGTTTAAAGACTTTAACAATTTAATTTATCCAGAATTCAATAATATACAAAATGTCAACATGATACTGCTTTGTGGAGTAAAATTCAAGAATAATATTATATCAAAAATGATTTGAATAGAAAATAATATTTCAACAAATATTTAACGAAGATAATAACATTATTCATTATATTATAAACTCCATTTAATATTATTCATTATATAATAACATTAAATTTATTTACTAATACTATTAATCATTAAATAATATTTTAAATCAATGATTTCATAACACCTTAATCCAAATGTTATAAATCACTTAATAATCTCATTATCTAATATTATTAATATTACCACAATATTTAATCATTTCTTAAACTTATAAACAAATTATTTTAATTGTTTACACTTTACTAATTAATGCATTTAATCATCCTAAAATGCCAAACTCATAAGATTTCATCACCAATAACCAAAACCCTCATAAAAAATCTACATATACCTTATATAGGGTTCTCAAGCCATAAAATCCTATATTCCAATTTTCTTTCTTCACATAACATATTTAATTCATTTATTCCTAACTAGTCCATTTTCATGAAAAATACCAAATCAGTCCTAGAAAATTTTCTTTTCTGGGATTTAGCAGAATATAGTCTCATATTGAACATATATTTTTCTCAGAATTTTTAAAATTCATTACCTATTTTTCATATGGCCAAAACTGCCGAATATTTAGACATTTATCATAAACTGTACTTTTGTCCAAGAATTCCAAAATTTACAAAGTATACTGCTGTTATATACATGTACTCCCAATAAAAATTTCACCAATTTTGGAGTTAACCACAAGGAGTTATAAGGGTTTACTTTTAAAATATTCTTTTCCCATAAAATTCATACCTCTTAATCTATACATCCACAAATCGCCATTTTTGGACACAATCTAGAAAACTCATCAAATTATCATTTCTGACTGGAATATCGAATGTAAAGTCGAAGGAAACTTGCACTGAATAGCAATTCTCAAAGTATCTAAATACTCACAAAAATACGCTCGATAATATAGAGGGAGAAAACTTATGTTTCTGGTGTGATTTTCAATTCTAACTTAAGCGCCTATTTATAGAAAAATGCTAGAACGCCATAGGAGACTAAAATAATAAAATATTATTATTATTTTTTCTTCATTCTGCGCATGCCCATCTTGAATTGCTGGGCAGCCATCTTGGAAGAATTTTCAGCCCACATGTTTTGAAAAAAAACAAAAGTGGGTCCCACCCATAATTTTAATAAAAATATTTTAATTTTCGAAACTTCAACAATTCATAATAAATAGCCCTTTTATCAGAAAAATACGAATTTTATGTCCATTTTATAGGAAATTGAATTCTCTACAACTTTGTAGCTTTAAGGTTTTCCAAATTCCAAGCAGAAAATATCTGAATTCCACAAACAGACAATTTTCAACACCTCTTAAAATTCATAACAAATCATACGTTAATTTTTAACGGTTCAAAATTTGTGGACATATACTCAACTTATATATGTATAATATATCCAAAAATCACAACGATCCAACGGTCAAATTAAAATTATAACTCACGCAATAGAGCTTTAAGAACACCGATTTGATTTTTTAATACCTCCAATTCGACAAAATACTGATAAAATACCTCAACATTAATTCCTTCATTTATAACCACATAAAATAAATAAATCCATCATTTATATCCACATCAAATAAATATTTCCTTATCATATAAATCAATAATTAATTATTCACAAATAATATTACAGAATCACAATAATGACAACTAGGCAGTTCCCAAGAAAGAGGGGGCTTTCCGATAAAGATTTTTCCTTATAGGCGCGCAATTAGGTGACCAAACCCCTTTCCTACACAGAACTTCCTTAGACATTGCTAATAATGATATCTAACAATATTATTCAAATAATATGAATTATTGATCTGATAATGGAGATATGTGCAGTGACAATTATTGAAACAACAATAATATAAAATATCAACGTAGCAATTATTGAATTAATAAAATAAAATAT